>JAYRBW010036337.1:12641-32838 GCA_036023295.1 Invenusta paracnida | reverse complement strand
TTTCGGTGGGAATATCGGCCTCTGGATTGGTGTATCGCTTCTGACGGTGGTCGAGGTGTGTGAATTTGCAATACGCTCTCTCTTAGTATTGATCAGAGGCGGAAGGAAGGCAGGAAAGAATTCGGATAAAGGAAATCATCATGAAACAAATAATACAGAAGAGGGTAACACTCAGGAAAATACACCACTAGAAGCTAAGATGTAATTCAGGAAATTATCTGCATATTTTATGTCATACTTAGCCTCTCGTTTTTATTTAATAAATGAGAATATAAAAGAATTATATCAAAATAAAATAAGCAACAAATACTATTTAGAGTTCATTTTTCAAATTTTGAAATATATTTTTCAATGTTAGCGTAGCGAAATTGTGAATTTCGTATTGAGTTTGAGTCATTCTTTTCTATGGATAATATATATCTATGAATACTGCAATACAAATATTTGTATATGTAGAAGTACAATTTTACGATAACATTTTATATTCAAGAACATTGCCTACTTTTATTCAATACATATTTTGCACTTTTTTGTTAACAATTACTGTTATTTTTATTTAAATACCAGTTGTTATTTGCCGACTTCAAATATTTTCACTTATACATACAAAAGTCTTCTTAATAATGTTCATTAATCTGTATATAATACAAACGAACACATTACTAATGTTGATTTATTTTCACTTTAACTTGTATTGACTTTTTCTGTTTTCACGTATATTATTTGTTGATAATGTAGTAATTGTTTATGATACAAATGTATGTTGAAAATAAATCACTTTGGATTTTAATTATTGCTATTAACGCATTGTGTGGTTAACGTTTCTATTCTGAATTAGCACAATAGCATTTTTGTCTTTATATAATTTTGGGTCTTAATAAAATGTTATATTTAATCATTGCTTTACAAAATAGATGTTTTATTGCACAATAAAGATTTTATTGTTTCTCTAATTTTTTTATTATGATTGTATGTATTTGAATGTAATTTTAAGATTTGTAATAAACTAATGAAGCTATTTATATATTTATATATTTATGTTATTTCACAATTTCACTAATTTTAAAACTAAGGTGCAGAGATGATGTTCTACCAGATTCTTTAGAACGGTATTCGTGTGCAACATTGGAATAACAATATGTTATATTTCACAAAACCTATGAATATTTTTGTTAAATAAAACATAAAAGTATGTATATCATTGTATTTAAATTAAGATAGTCATGATTGTTATTTTTGTTGTTATCATCTTTTAAACTATATATTTGTTTTGCTTTTATAAATCAAAATAGGTACATATTATAGATATATGATATTAACTCAATTTTAATAATATTTTTCGGTATTTTAACGAAATTCCTTATGCCTTCATTTATTATTTAATTTGAAGTGTTTCTATACCTATATCCATACTTTCAAATATAGTTTAAAGGTTTCAAATTGTATGATTTGTTTAACATTTACTATAAAAATTAGTAACTCTATTTTAAAATATTATGGTTTAAAATGTTTTAAATATAAATATTTTAATTGCATTTGCAAAAAATATTAACTTTTTAAGTGCTTTCCTTGAAGGCAAACTATATACAAATTTGATTTAATGAAAGCTGTATTGACTGTCAAATTTCAATGAAGAAATATAAAAAATAATTTTAACTGTATTATTTCGCAACAATTAGAATAATTAATAACAAAAAATAACTTATTTTCACAGCATAAATTTTGTCGAAATCATTATATTATTTTTAACAATACAGATAATTAAATAATATTCAAATCAGACTTATATTTCGTGTATAGATATATACAGATATTATATTGAGATATTTTCAAAAAAGTTAAATAGTATATCATTCATATATTTATTACATGTGTTTTTCGTTTGTCAATTTTTCTTTAAATAGTTAAAAAAATTAAATTGTAGTAATGTTTAAAAAATGTATTTAATTAACACTCTCTATTATGTATAATTGTACCATATATATTAATATCGAACGAAATGACGCTTTCTATGTTGTAAGATAATAATTATTTATTTGTGTTTATATTCATTATTATTATAAACTATTAGACAATCAATTATACGATATTTATACTTCAATATTAATATAAATTTTATGTTTATGAATGAATAATATTTTGGCTTTTAAATGAATATAAATATATATTTTTTAAATAGCATTATTTGGGATTGGAATTGATTAATATACATCGTAGAATGAATATATAAATGAATATATTTATATACGAATCATGTAAATGAATTATATTTATCAAATTTAACTCACTATATAAACAGCTGATTGTAAAGCGCAAATAATCATAAATATATTTCTTCTCAATTAATTATTATCATTTGATATAATATGTTTATTGTATGTATATTTATGGTATATGCGGTTAATTAAAAATATTAATTAAAAAATTAATTACTCAAATTCAAATGTTTATTTATTCTACATACCATTAATATTAACAAAAACATCTACCTACAATGAAAAAATATTAAGTCAATTAATTGTTAAATGTGAAAAATTGAAATTTTATGTTATTATAAAAGCATTAAATATATATCTAAAGCCAATTTAATAAGTATCCAGCACATAGGTACATTATATAGGTACATATTCGTATACAGCTAAAACTGTATTTCATTTTTTTATTACATAACTATATTCTATAAAAATGTAGTTGTTATATTGTGTATGACATTTAAGATTATAGAATCGTATACAGATATACATAAATATATACGGCATTCCAATAATGCCACAAATAATATATAGAATACCAGCCCAGGCATAACACTGAAATACGGAAAGATGTTTTTTTTTTTAGAATCTGACTTACGTCAAGGGCGTCAATAAAACCAATGTCACTAAACCGATAAAATCAACGGAATCAAATCTCTGCATTCTAGGTTGTGAAATCCTATCTCTTGGCCGCTTTGTGTTACCATTTGTTGACGAGAGCTATTTAAACATACAAGAAATGTGTACGTGTTGGTGTGGTGGCGCCTTTGTGTGTGTATGGGTGTATGTATTAATCAGTTTGTGACCTCTATAGCGAAAAATATAAACCAACTTCTTTTCCTTAGGTACATATCGAGCTCCGAATTTATTTCTTTATTTGAATGAATTATGTTTCTGTATAATACGTTATTTTATCTCTATATAACTGTCAAGTTGTGTACACAATATGGATTTCTCAAAATTCAATGTTAATCTAGAAAAATAGTTTAACCTATTTTATATATTACAAAAATGTATACAACATAATAACTACATAAGGAAGAGAAAATATTTGACACATTGCTAAATCAAATGTTAACTATGAATTATTTATTTACCGAAATGTGTACATTTTCAAGGTATAAACATGGTCAAATCAGTTTCTATGTTTTTTGTCAAGTATATGCAATATATGTATAACGCATAGTTTAATCGATTCGGAGTCTGCTCCAAAAATTAGTTAGAATACACATTTTTTCTGCGATTCATTCTGCTTTGAAACAAGAATAATATAATATATATTACTTAATATATGTGGTTATGTTATTATATTATGTTCGTCAATTTGTGTATATTACGCATTTAATTATTAAGTTGGATATAACCAACGCCTCATACCTTCGATTATTCTATTTTGGATATATTCTCGGAAAATAAATGGATAATGAAATGTTTTCCGACTTTTAATACGCCAGACTATATTTATTCTTGGGCAAGGAAACAGATGTCAATTTCACAATGTACTCACAGGTGCATAACTAATAACCATGATCCATAATTCATGGCCATTCCACTCTTCTTATGCATGTTCCATTGTTGGGACACTTTACCAGTCTAAATTAATAAAAAGTCGGATAAAATTTTGTAACAACTACATAACTATACTAACGCAATCAATAAAATATAGATAAACAAGGAACAATATATGAATACACATATAACAAACTAAATATATATTTATTAATTTTTAAATGTAATCCGTCGTTTCTGTATTAAGAAATGTATTAATAATATTAACACTCTGACAAGTGACATATCTACCCTTCACTTAAACAACTTCAGACGTGCTGCTGTCTCAATTTTCAAAACTTATATTTAGGGCAATGTCCTCGAATTATAACTGTGATTTGATATGTTGTATTATCGTTGTCTGGTACGCATGCAATTGTATATATATATATACTTATATCTTATTGTTGTAGCTTGCCTATATTACTATATTAATACTTATTATCAATATAGTGCATTACTCCATTCAATTTCTGGCTTAATTGTATTCCGCCATACTTGCCATGCGAAGGGACAAGAATGCTATAAAACAATCGATAGGAGTACAGTAAATAAATACAGACTACTAATTTTAATTCCCTCGCCCACTTCAGAAACAAAAGATGTGACCATATATAACTCGTTCAAAAGTATTAACTATATTTATGAATGTATATATGTATATATTCTTACAAATAACTTTACGTTAAAATTCAATCTTAATATAGGTATATAAAAAAAGTTCTTAGTTTTAGTCAATTTTCTTTTTTCAAAGAGAATTAATTTTAAAGTGCACACATTTTTTATTGGAAAACAAGAAAGAGTGTCGTTTTATCTTCTTTCATCACTCAACATTCTCATGAAACAGAAAGGACGAAAGAAATGATGTATCTTCCTGCAGAAAGAGGAAATTGTATTTTGAAGACATAGGGTTTTTTCTGCTGTCTTTGACGACTATAACAAATTGCCAATTTTTCACTGGAGAGCATGAAAGCGGTTATAGATGGGAGGGAATAGGGGAGTGGAGAGGAGGGAAGGGGAGGAGGTCCATCAACTGGAAAACATTAGGGCTGCCAGTCTGGAAATCTAATTTATCAGTAATCAATGTTTGTACCAGTGTTGCACGTTAGCGCATTCCGATATTGACAGGAGAGCAATTTTATTAACTGACTATAAAATTGAAAGACTGGAGATGTAAACAGGCTGCAGCTCCCAATATTCGCCCACAAATTTCTCTTATTTCCACGCCCAAATTACCAGTATATATTCATTGCTGTGACAATTTTTTTCTTTCCATTTAGTAACATTTTCTGGATATTTGGTCTGATAATCATTAATCAATCTTGGACAACAAACATATCCATATAAGAACGTTAATATTAACAGTAATTTCATTTCATAGACAAAATAATTATTCTAATTGTGAAAACATACGAGTATTTAATAGTTTTCAATCAAAAAAGTATATTTTATTTCAGATAGAAGATTACTATTCTATTATTTAATGAAATTTTTATTAATAAAAGTAGACTTCGAAACAAACTTGAAAATGTTCAATGTAAGATAAAAGTTATCAAAGGGAGTAACTATGTAGTGTATAACCATTTTATATTAACTCAAGAGAAAATAGAAAATCATAAAAGTTCGCAAAAACAAAGATTGTGTTATCTGATTTATAAGCCACAAGTCACTGTAAAAAATAAGTGAAATATTTCAAGATTTTCTCGTAAGTTTTTGGCATTCTTACAATATTTTAATATCCTAGTATTTACTCAATATATGGCATTTAATAAAATCCCTTATATTATATTATATTCATACTGCAAAGGAAAAACTACAAATACATTCTTTTGTTTGAAATAATGAAAACGCCATTAATTGCTTTGTGGGCTGGTGCATATAAAGATTGCAAGTAGAAATGTCAAAATAAAAGTGCAATCAATATCATTACAATATTGCAAAACAATATTGATCGTCACTTGTAATAATAATAAAGCCTTTATTGCAAAGCCTAAAATACAGCTATTCATATCGTGACGAATATAAAATTCAGTCATACTGGAAAAAAACTTTTAAATGACTTTTAAAGTGTTTAAGTCTTCTAATATCGTAGCAATATGAATTGAGTTCTATGCAACATGACTCGTATATAACAAGGGATTTGTTAAGTAAATATTAGGTTACACAATATACCTTGCACATAACAAAGAATTAACTTTAAAATATTTATTAAATACACGCACTAATTAAGTTTATTGCAGCTATATTTTTTATTCTGTTATTACAACTCGCACTTCAGACATAATGTATTAAGCTAAAACTATATCAAGATACGTTAGTTTCCGCTAATATATAATAAAAGTTAAGGATAGTCAATCGTACATTTAATTTATTCTTAATGTAAAATGACCAAAGATTACATAGTTGAGAAGATATACACATACATGGTATATTTATTCCTATATATGAATAATTTTAATGACTTGAATAACTCTAATTATAGTGCAATAAATACACTCTTATTTATTCGATTCCATGCACAAAATGCAGGCACAAGTGTAAAATTGACTTACCTCAGTCTGTTAATATATTATAAAGAACCGCACCATTTCTTGAATAAAGTATGTGTATCTCTGCTATATGTATATATTTTATAAAATCAATTTTCTCGCATGTGAATAAACCGTAGTCAGTAATTGTTGCATACCTACACAGCTATACACTTTGATTATGCGCTACATATAGATGCCATGATCTATGATATAGGTAGTAACAAGACGACCCCATATAATACGTATACAAACGATGAATATGTAAATCTGTTGGACACTAAGTCATTATTGTACCCAATGTATGTAAGTTTTCGATACCAAGGTTTGTGTTAAAATATTCGAATCAATACCTGTGATATCTATCAATGACATGTAAGTTGCATTACATTGCATATTTTTGGTACTCTTAAACAGCACGATTATTACATTAATTTTCCTTACAGTTATCAATCATTTATATATGTACGTATATTTACATGTGGGCATGGGAAAAAAAATAGAAGCCTAGTAAATATATGTTTATTTGATACAAAAGTTACAATAAAAACTGAACACACTGGACACGTGGACACGTGCATCACGACTCGTTGAATTATAATCAGTTGACATCCAAAGCGGCGTCAAAACGCTTCAAAAATCGATACACTTCTTTTCAATAAAGCTTTCTTTACTTTACAGTTCATAAATATACATAGCCAGTATTAAACCATGCATCTAATTTGCTCATAATATATAATATAATGATAACACCTGTATCTATAATTAATTAGGATGGAGAAGTAGCTTTGCCTTTTTATTTCGATCTTAATTTTATAGAAGAGAAATAAGGAAATGTTTTTCTTTATACTTAGTTTCTTAAACATTTAGTAAGTGTTCGTCCAATAGACTTTAAATATATTAGCTATTATTATTTCCACAATGTCATCGATTTGTCCCAACAGTGCAATCTTTCAATATATTTGCTTTTCAGTTTTGAATAAAGCAAAGTATATTCACGTATTTGATGCTCCAAAAAGGTACTCATAAATTATAATACAGTGCATATTAGATACATTTTGATGTGGTATCCAATTATTTACACACCCGCTAAAAATAAATATTCTCTCATGATTTTCGTTGAGTCGTGTTAGTATGAAATGAAAAAGTTATATGAAATGAAAAAGTTATATGAAATGTTCCTTATGAGGATTAATGAAGGTTTCGGTTTTTAAAAATATCTTTTAGCTTTAGTAATCATTAAAATTTGATTTTAAAATAAAAAAGTCTTTTCATTCTACTAACAAGGTTAATCTAGGCTATACAAGATGTTTCCTTATTTTCTGTATTTATCTAATCTTGTATATTTTATTTTATTTTTCTGATAATATCTAAAATACTCGTTTGTTTGGTAACATTTTATAATATACAAATATTTATACAAAAAATTTATAAAATCGATACTTAATAATCACATAAAAACACAGTAATTAATATCAATGCATTTCTTAACGAAAACGATATAACTTTCTTATTTGTATTCAATTTTTAAAATAATTTTGATATTTAATTGTTTAAATGCTCGCTATTTGCATAAATACGAATCTAACTTCTGGTTTAAGACTTAATACATTTTAATTTAAATAAGGAACATATTTCCTACACTCACTGCTGTTTACACATTTTAATTGTTCTTAAATCATTTTTATTACAATAGTTACTAATTCTTAAACATAATATTTTGAATTTTATTCCTAAACCATCTTAAGAGATTCTTTTTATATGCTATTTCCATTTTATCCTCATTTCATCGATCTGTTTCTTTCCATTTTTATTTTGACCCCATTTTTTTATTGAGGTTAGATCGCATTTATACACTTTCTCACAAACTCTCAAGCCATTCAATTTTCTTTCTTCCTTCAGCTTACTATCCTATATTGACAGTTTTTTTCGCGAGGAATACTTCCGCCAATTTAGATCGTTTGAATGATCGCATCACCAAGCTCTCTTTTATTAGTTATCGCTCAAATGACTCCCATTTATTATATTACATACATCTTCGTCTTAATTTTGTTGGCATAGCCTTGACATAAAATAAACTCACTTCTTTTTCATATCGATTGAGTTAGAAGCAAGAGCCACATCTCCTATTTTATAGAAAGGTATTCATTTAGTAAACGTTCCCATTTTTTGCTTCCAATGTTAGAAAATAGTTCACTTACTCATTGTATAGAATTAAATGATTTCAAAATAGTTATCTGATGTACCTAAAGGTATTTAACTACATTATAGCCGAATAAAACTAATTTTATCACTTTATAAATGAAAATAAACGTTGGCACATTGACTACCCCAAAACAGAAACAATTTGAAGTCAATTTAGAAGAAGAAAAGGGGGAAAAGAGGTAAATGATGTGTCCCCTTATCTCAGAATCAAGTAAATTCTTTCAGTATCGATTTTTCTTTCAACAAATTATACAGTTCCTCCCTAAAGCATTGGTTACTGCTCACAAGTAAATTGCATTTTTTAACTACATATATCTTGTTGTTCACTGTTCCACACAGAAAACTAAAGATTGTCACAGTTCCTCCATCCATTTTCCGCTATGTAGGTATACGCATTTTGTCCCATGACAGTGTCTCCGATAGTAACTATGGTAACCAAAAGAAGCATTATCTATTTCAGTGAATTATAAGTTGAAGTAATATCAAAGTAATCCTACAAAATAGTAATGTTATAGTGCATCAATATTTTATAAGCAAAATATTAAATATCAGAAGAAAAAAACTAATTATGGTCAGAAAAAAAATATTTGTGATATATATTTGCGATAAATATCATTAAAAAATTTCTTCTTTTGATTGATTTTAGAAATTAATATAAGCAGTAGAAAAAAGCCATGTAAATTAAACTACTAGCAAAATGTTTCATTTGTAAACTTTATTAATTAATTAACTTAAAGATCTTTATACAAGTACATGTTCATGTTTCAAATATATTAAATGAAATATATTAATGAATCATTTGTTTAACAATAAATGCTATATCAGAGTTTTATATAAGGATATGGATGCCCCGCCCAAACTTTTTCTTAGTATACTAATATGTGTTCAGCTATTAATAATATAAGCATCCTTAGTACTAATATGTGTTCAACTATTAATAATATAAGCATCCTTAGTACTAATATGTGTTCAACTATTAATAATATAAGCATCCTTAATACTAATATGTGTTCAACTATTAATAATATAAGAATCTATCATATTATTTAGTTTAAAGTAATTATACAATCTTTCTAGTTTCAAATAATTTATATATTTAGTTTTGATAATAAATTATTTAAGCAACATATAAATGTCATAACAATGTATAACTAATTATTTGACACCCACAATATTAAATTGATAATGTTCCAAAAATGCTGTAACGTAAAAAAATTAAAATATATTTCAAATAGTTGTTCAATATTTTTTGAATGAAAAAGCTAGTTAATAAATATATTAATATAATTTATACATACATTTAGTTAATTTAAAAAATATGATATAAATTATGCTGTATTTTCTAAAGTTAAAATATAAATTCGCAAAACTGTACAAAAATAATAATTACAATTTTTTATTGCGTGTGTCAATTTCAATAAATAGGCTTCACGAATTCTTTATAAAATACCTAATAACATAAAACGATTTGACTTATTAGAGACTATGATATGATGTGAAAATGAAAATACCAATTCATTTACATTAATTATTAAACGGTATAGTATTTCCCATAGTATACCACCAATATATACTACCACAATTACCAATTATCCATTAATGTTTAATTATGTTTTTTCACATGCTATAATTAGTACATACATAAGTATGTATACATATATGTATAAGCGAATAGTATAAATGTAGATTTCTAACAATATCAAATAATATACCTATTTATATTGCAATATATCGATAGTTTATCAGCTACATGCGTTATTAATATTTTATTAAACAACATTTCTTTTCCACTCGTTAGTATTAAAAGCGCTGTTTTATATTATGAAAATTGCAAGTTGCATTACCCGACTATGTGTTGATTTTAAACGTGAAATATTCAATTTTTTGTTAAAAAAATGTGTAACTTTAACGAAAGGAAACCATCAAGATAACTATTTGTTATTTACTACAGCAATTAGGGCTAAAAGCATAATTTGTTAACTTTAATTAGTAACGTTAATTGCATAATGTAAACCAGCACATAAGGAGGAAATGGAGACACTTTATTAACCTAAATTACAATCCTAAAATTGTAAATAGTGTCCATAGAATGTAAGTAACCGAGTCACATCTATAGACTTTTATCTGGTTTATAAGTCAATCAGAATTTGCGTTGAACTTCTAAACCATTATCCAATTAAAAGGAATACTTCAATGTTTGTAAAATTTATCGAAAAATATTTGTATTTCATTAATAATAATAATAATAATATTTATTCATTTATATGGCGCCGCCTTATTGTACATAATGTATGTAGCGCAATTGTATCAGAGTACTATATTCAGTGTATAATAAATACAAAAGTTTTATGAAATAATGAAAGATAAGTTGATATGCAGAAAATAGAAAGCATTAAATTTAAATTGTAAAAAGGTGTGTTTTAAGGGAACGTTTGAACACAACAAGATCAGATATTGATCTTAATGAAAGGGGGAAGTTGGTTCCATATATTAGGAGCAACTACCGAGAAAGCACGATCTCCAGTCCTGCGAAGATTTGACTATTTATAAATTAGTGTTGGTGCAAATGATAGTCTTGTGTTGATACCAGTATTGTTAACCTGAATTAATTGTCTAATGTACTTAGGACCTGTTTTGTAGATAACACGATGTGTTATTATTAGGCATTTGTACACGATCCGACTTTTTACTGGAAGCCAATGTAATTGTTTTAGGAGAGGTATAGATGGGGTACGCCACAAGGAATGAGTCGCAAGTCTTGCCGCTGTATTCTGAACACGCTGAAGCTTAATCATGATAGCTAGGACTGAATTAATTAGAATTGAGTTACAGAAGTCGATTCTTGATAGAATTAATGTTGTGACAAGATAAATAACACTGTCATGGGTTAGATAGCGTGAAACACTCCTTATCTGTTTGGTCCAATAGAAACAAATTCTACTAATTTCATTGACATGGTCCTTGAAGGTGAGCACCACGTCAAACATCACTCCAAGATTTCTGGCAGAACTTGTCGGTGTATGATAATTCCATTGAAGCGTAGCGAGATGTTGCATTGAGCCAGTGTGTTATGTCTGTGTACTATTAGATTTGTTTTAGACGGATTTATTTTCAATTTGTTGCTTGACATCTATAAGAATATGGATGGCTTCGGGACACAATTCGATCTTTTAATTACTGTTTCTTCTTCCAGGCCAATCCACAGTTGGGTGTCATTAGAGTAGAAATAGTATTCTACACAATTATTTGTTCTGTTATGTTTTACGTAAAACTACACTAATTTAAAAAATTTCAGGAATGAAGTATAAATAAATGCTCTGCCATAGTTTCATTAATACTAATTAGATTCATATTTATTTACTCAAATTTTAACGACAATATTTGGATTTCGTTTTTTATATAGCCGCGTTATATCTACACCAAGTTTTAAAATATAAAGAATATAAGCTGCAATAATAACTGATTCAAATTATTAATTAAATACTAAACTTCTACAAATACATAATAATTTTGCTAGATTGAGACTAGTGGGAAATTTGGTTTTAAAATTAATTCAAATGAATTAATGTATTAAGCACTATGCATTTTTGCCTAATTTATTATTACTTATTTATAACTTTTATTATAACTAGCAGGAGAAAGAAACATGGATGCATCTGACAGCCTGGAAAGAAATAATAAAAAGATAATAAGCAACAATTATTATTCTGAATTTGGGAACCAATTCTATAAACTAAACATGTAAGATGTCTGAAATTAGTAAAGTAGAGAAAATCTCATTTTTAATTAGATCATATAATCTTCCATAAAATAAATTCTTTTACATCGTATTTAAAAAGAAATAACCACATAAAAACACATACAACTATGATTTATAAAAAATTCTAAACATGAGAGATTGTTGCATAGAGACAAAATAAAATAAATTCATTATAATTATTTATTTATTGCCAACTTATTAGTTATCGAATTCCGCAGAAATTGAGTTCATCAAACACATACATAGTTCCAGTTAGTATAGTAACAGGGCGGGTGGCTCCCTGATCTCATTTAAACAGAATAATAGCATGAAAAGGTAGCTTTGTTGAGAAGAGAAATACACACACATATTACACGCATACTTCTACCAACCTATGTAGATCTACACATTAAGGCAGGATTTTCGGATTGTTCATAATTATTCATACTTACTGTGAAATTAAAGGCAAACTCAGTTTGCGTCCGTCCAAAGAGAAATAATACTGTTATCTACAATGTATAATGCAATATTTATTTTTCCTACTTCAAAGGCATACGTATTGACGTCTACTGGACATGTTTTTAATTAAACTTCCGCTGCCCAATATGAATTGATTAACGTCAAATTATAAATATAATACAACCCTGTTTTTGGTCAATTTTGGGATCAATACACTAGAGAAAAGCATAGAGAGCCCTTAGAATTTGCAATATACTAGGTATATACCTAACTAATGTTAAAGTATAATTAAGAGAGGGGGAGAAAGAGTCCGTTATTGGAAAGCACCAAAAATGTTACTGATAATGCTTATCCGGTTTTTAGTTATGAAACTGAGTTTCCAACTTGTGATCGAAAGGTTTATATACCCTGAGAGAATGGAGGATTACTGAAAGACTTAATGACAACTATGCGGATATATAAAGAATAAAACAAATTCTTCTCATGAAAGGGAATTTAAATAATTGAAGCTTATTTGTGAGGAACGCTGTGAATCCTTATCTTCAACAGCTATTGTAGATATTTACGTGACATTGTGCAAAATAAATTGATCCAAGCTCATTTTCGTAATAAATAGTGTTTGGATTCACCAGTAGCAGGTCGTCTTATCAATTAAATCAATATCATATTATAGGGAACACCAAAGGCGATGGTCTAGTTTTTTCTGTGAAAAAAAACAAATTAAGACAATTTGCATGAAAAAAGGGGATACAAGAGAGAAGAAAAATCGGATAGCATGGAACAATTCACCATGAATATGGAAATATACTAAGAGAATATCAAAAGTTGAACTGTTTAGGTAAAGCATAAATCAGTCGTTTGAGGAAATATTGGTTTTTAATTCACATTGGAATCAAAATTTGTCCTACACGTCAATTTAATTAAAATATGTTGGGCGTTTTATTTTGAAAAAACTTTTGAATTAAGCCGCAAAACATAAAAATTATGAACATTATATATTTAATGTAACTTTGAATTATAATATAGGGTTCCTGAAAAACATATTTTGCATAAATTTAATCTGCTAATTCTTGTAAAATTTGAAGTAATCAACAAATTCAATCAAGTGTGAAAATCACAATGAGTATATGTATCAATAATTTTACTCTTGTGTAAATATTATTCTTATCTTTTTAGTTAAAACAAGAACGAATTTTATAATTTAGTTATTAGTATTTGAGTAATATTCTATACTTTAATGTTTATACAAATACATATATTAATCAAAACATTATTTTGAATATGAAAACAGACATAATCACTATGTTAATTATACTAAAACACAATTCCTTAAATAACATTACGATTTGAAGTCGATTTAGTGTATCAGCTATTAACAATTCATGGTGCAATATACGCTACAGTATATAAAATATACCCCTGATTTAAAAATGATACATTTAATTAATTTATCAATGTATAGCAGAATCCTTGTAAACTAATGGAATGATCACATATTTCATGTATCAAAGAGTTTTATTGATATAAGATAGAATAAGTATTAACGAAATCAGGATCGGAAAACCAACGCAAATACAGATAGATCTAAGCGGAACACAATCCAAAGAAACAGATGCGCCTCAATAACTGGACTTAACCAAAGCAAGCAAACATGATATTGAGTATGTTTCAATTTCAAAAACCGTGCTTAGTCATATTTGAAGCAATTAATAAATGGAGCTAAACGTATTTAGTATCTTCGTAATAAGTCTGTGCGTGTCTGTAGGTATTATCTTGCGACTGGTAAAATGATATCCTCATAAAAATAGAAACATAGATAACATGAGTTTATGTGTCTCAACTAGCAATCGAAACTGGGAATTAGTCACGAAATTTGCACAAAAATAAGATTTATAAATTCTTATTTTTTTATGAAAGAAGAATCCTGACATTTGTGTTCATCGAAATCTCCGCCTAAATTGTGGAACATTTTATGAAATTGTGTCTCAACTTGACGGCATCAGATGAAATGAGATAATAAATTGTAAATAAAATATATCTTTTAATTATCCAATAAGAAAAATGAACATATTACAACACTTTTCTCCAAACTTTTGGTAACATATGTTTAGGAAATTCCTTTTTATTATTTTTGAACGTCGATGTCTTTACATATTACTTTTTTTAAACTGAATAAATGATATGATTGTGTAAGTTATATAGGAACAAGTCATTCTTATATCTTACTTATATGTTAAAGTGAAATGTTTAAAAAAGAAAATTGTAATTTTAACGTATGATTATTAGTTAATTTAAAAATGTGTTTATTTAAAAATAATCCAATAAATATGAAAATGTTCTATATTGTTCAATGATTTCTACGATAGTTGTATAACTTCATTGATGGTTTATATACATATGTACATATGTGGACATATATATAAAAGTAATTATTCAAAATTAGGTCAATAAATCCCTGGAAAGCATCAAACCACGTCGGACTGAATTCAACTCATTTCCGAATCTCTCATATCTCAAGGGAACTTACGACATTATAGTATCAAGGAAATCACAAGGCAGTAATAAATGTCTATCCAACTTCATCGATAAATCATTCAATGTCAAAATTAATGAATACTCATTAGGTGACTACACTTACCAGCGTTATGTTATATAGTAAATCACTCTGTATAGGTGACGTGGATTCTGAGTAAACTTTGATTCAAGATATATGATTAGTATAATATAGGTATTATACTTATTTTATTTTTCTTAGATGGACTCCAAAATTTAGAGTTAAAAGCCAATAACATTAATTTAACAATTAATATCAGATACAGTTATTTGTAATATTTTTGGAAATATTACATATAAAATTAAAACTACCTCAAACGGAATTCTTTTTTCTCGAATGAATATAATCAGTTATTAAATATGAGTAAATGTTAAACTAGACTTACCGGATTATATAAATCTAATTTTACATCGTGTGGTCATTATAACTTGTTGCCTGCAGATTTGATAGAATAAAACATGCAACTTGGCTACTTCTGTACTTAAGTTCATTGGCTTAAGGTCCTGACTTCAAGACTGAAGCTTGCAAGTTACCCCGAACGAACCCCGCTATATATAATCCTGACTTTTCCTAATTGATTTGCGCTGTAACTTCAAGATACTTGTCAATTAACTAATGTAATGATAAAATATAAGGCTCCACGTATCCGGGTGGTTGTATTAATATAATAAAAAGAAAACAATTTACTTCATCAGATACTAACTTTAATGTTATTCAGTTGACGTTTCGCTTTACAGCTTTATCAAAACTTAAGTACAGTTAAATAGTTACAACACATTATAAATAGGCAAATTCATTAAAAGCGAAACGTCAACTGAATAACATTAAAGTTTGTATCTGATGAAGTAAAAATGTTTCTTTTTATTATTATTAACTAATTTAAGCCTATGATTTCTGATTAATTATATTTATATACTATTGTAAATTAATATTATTATGATATGCTATACTAACTATCTAAATATAATTGACATTTTAATACTTTTTGTTGAAACCAAAACATCCCTTAATTAAATTGTTTATAAATATATATTCAAATATGTATGCTAATATTTTATTACTATTTATAGGGTTACCTCATATTTATCGTATATAACTGCAACAACCAGAAATGCATTTTTCTACGTTAAGTCATAGCAAACAATGGTTTAATTT
Source organism: Invenusta paracnida (assembly GCA_036023295.1). Lineage (NCBI taxonomy): Eukaryota > Metazoa > Platyhelminthes > Proseriata > Coelogynoporidae > Invenusta > Invenusta paracnida. The sequence continues at coordinate 16,398 of JAYRBW010036337.1, read as the reverse complement.
AACGGCACAAAATTAGAAAACTAACAGCAATTTAATGGGGATATACAGACATAGTAAATGTAACAGTGAAAAGGTTCGGGGAACCATATTACATGAAGGTACACCATAAGGACCTATACACGACTGGCGGTACATACCTGACGATGTATTATTGAATTAATAATTACTGCAGCCTTCCCTCTTCTCCTCTTCTCTCAATAATACAACATTTTCTCTATTGCTGCATATTCTTCTTACCTCATCGTTCCAATATTTCTAAAAGACTGAATATATTGTCCCGCCCTATCCGTCAATCAATCGAGAAGTGTTCAACAGAATAAATGGCTCGTTTGTGTCGTAATGAGGAAGTTCATTCCCTCCAAAAGGGGAGCACTCCCCTTCTCTCTTCTTGATAAGAAATCGATAACAAATGGTAGTTCGCTTTAATAATTATAATGCACAAGAGGAGACAGGACTGCCGGATGCAAGTCCAAAAATATTCTATTCAGTAGCTTCATAAGTCAATATGAATATGTATATAATCAAGGATAGTAAAGTAGAAAAGTAGCAAAAATACTTTTATGCGTGTTGGTTAAAGTAAGAAAGCCTGTTTAAGAAATGAGAGTTACCATTTTATGTTAAAACTCAAGGATTATTATTTTATGTATATCACAAATGACTTTAGATACCTATAATATATGACAATAAACCAATTGAATTTAAATTATAATTTTTTTTCAAATGTGCATTTATGCTGTATATCTATTGTGATTTTCTAAAAACATAATAAAGTAACTATAATTGTAACTATTTCAAAACTGTTTTAAATGTGATTGTTTTGTAGATTTCAGACTATTTAAAAAATATATCGATTTCATCACAATGATATAGCACACATGTTTCAATTATTTTACATCATTATATTCCAGAAAAAATATAATTAATAAATGAAAGTGTTAATTATAATGATACTTAAATTCCGTAAACTAAATTTCTGGTGGAATTGTTTGCAAACACCTTTTAAAATATTAAAAAGGATGATTTAATACAGTATTTTTTCTTGTGTATTATTGATAAATTCGTTAAAATTTAGAAATTAAATACAATTTTAAAATAATTTTTTTAATATTGTTATTATTCAAAAAAGGAAATGAACTCCTTATGTTATAATCATGCTCAATTGTAGTTAATTAATAACCATTTGTGTAATAGGAGAATAACATATTTACATTTAAGTGTGCATTGTTATTAGTTATGAGAAAAAATGCATAAAAATGAAACTTAGACAATATTCTCGGTTTATACTATATTTATATTAGTATGTACTGAGGTTCGAACGAGCTACCCTCGAGGTTTCTGACGCCTGAGTTTAACAAACTTATTCGATTAGTTTAGGCGTATGGCGACTAATTAATCAACACATAAACATATATTTCAGCAATGCGTGCATGCAATTTAACCTGTATTATTTTGTGATACTTTTATTTTTTATTGAAATAATATTCGTTGTTATTTATCTGGGACAATTTTAAATAATTGTTTTTCTTTGATATTTTTAATTTCAAATATGCGTGTAAGTAAATGGTACTTTTATCCAATGTAGTGTGTTTTATCCATAAAAATGCATATTTGGGTCCAGGGGGTTAACATAAGACAAAATGTTAATAACAATATCATAAACTGTAAATTTGCTGATATCTTATATTTTGGTGTTTCGCACGAGATACTTCAAAGAAACATGAAATAAGTGTGTAACAAGTTATCAGTTTTCAGATAAGATTTTTGCTGTCTACATGTTATATCTTCCAATGAGTTGCGGTATGGATTTCATCTTTAACTTTATATATGTCCAATATAAATGACTATATATGTATATGTAACCCACGTATTTTATGCTTCTTTGAAGAGAGCTTGTGGCACTTTGAATCAGAAGATTCTTGAAAATGTTCAGTTTATGGCGTTATTATTTACATTTAATCATCCATATATCACTCATTTTTGGTTTTGATTTCCATTTTATTTTATTATTAAACCCTTATTCTTATTAGTATTATATGTATAATAGTTTTATTGTATACTTATCTTGCTTTGTCTAGTATAGTTGTGCATGTATTACTCGTACATGTGCATGTGCATGTGCATGTGCATTCGTATTACTCGTATAGTAAGAATTTTCAACGTAATTAAGCTGATCTACGATGATTAAGCGCACAAGTTTTGTTTTCCAATTTATAGTTGTTTCTGATCTGTATACTGTAACTCTTTTAGCTCGTATGTAACAGCTAACATTTCACAAGCATCACTCCTTTTTATTCATTCATGTTTTACTCTCTTGATTACAAAATAATTCATTTCGTACAGTTTGGTGTTAAAAAAAATGAAGTGTACTATGTTAATATAAATGAGGAAATTGGACTCTATACAAAGTGTTCGTAAAAACGTCTGCATAAATAATATGGTAACAAAGTTGATGCCATTTAAAACAGAAATGATAGACAGTTGACACAAGCATTGTAGAGAATATAAAAGTTGAGCATGTGGTTCAGCTATTAAAAGTTGTATATTGAAAGACTATTCCTCGAAATAAAATTGGCGACACAAATAACATAAAAAGTTCATGCATTTCTGGTCTGCATCATTAACTGAAAATGGAAAGAAATGTGTGAAGAATATTTTAAAATCATTTTTGAAGTAAGCAATTTCTGTGTCACATTTAGCAAGTCAGAATGTTAACTTTTGTAGTAATAAATATCTGAAAATTGTATCTGCCTCCTATATTTTTTGCGTTTTCCTAGTTTGTTTGTTTGAATAAACTAAATTGAATGACTTTTTGTAAAATTTTCAGTTATAGTTAAACACAAATAACCACATTTTCTTAATTAAAAAAAACTTTGAATTAATTATAAAAAAATTATTTTATTTAAAATTTGTAGAAAATTATAAATAATGATAAATAATTACAGTAATGTATACGTTTTAATGAACATTTCAAAAGGTTGATTTTTGGTTAATTTTTGTATTTATCTTTATTATCTTGAATATGTATTTCATTTATTTCTATATCGCATCAAAAGTGTGATCCATTGATATATATAATTATTTCTTACGGTTTGGAGTTCAATGATTATCTTGAAATTAATCCTCATAACGAATAGAAAAAAAAGAGGAAAGAGGCATTGTTGTTTCTGTTAAGTATGTGATTTGTTGGTCAAAACTATAACACTACAAACACGTTAATCATTTAATAAAAATATGTAATTACTATTTTAGTAAGTTTGCTGCGTTTTATTTAAATAAATTAAATATATAAATGTAATTATTTCTGATTCTAAAAATGTATATTTCTTTAATTAACTATCGGAAGTATTAGCATTCTTTATATAATAAAAAAGTTATATTTCATTTTCATACTTTTGCCTGTTATTTGCTATTGATTTCTGATATCCGGTTGTCCAGCGACAAAGTAAATTATAACTGTAAATTGAGAAAGTCTATTTATTACCTTAATTAACAGGAAACTAAATTGCATGCAGTAATTTACTTATTTTATGAATTCTCGTCCACACAAATTAGCTGCTATTTCTACACAAATAAATAAATATTCCTGAATTTATCAAACAACCCGACCCGGAAATAATCAATCATAGTTGCTGCGCTGCATTGATGCAAAATCTGTTTAATTAAATATGATTATAAAAATATTTTACTCCTAATGGGCCATTTAAGAATGTTTGGTTTCATTACAGCTAGATTTTGATTTTGATTTTCTGAGTAGAGG
>JAYRBW010036337.1:0-12631 GCA_036023295.1 Invenusta paracnida | reverse complement strand
TCATCTGCAATATCATTAGAATTCAACTTACACATTAAACTCTGAGTAACATTTAGAAATTTAGAAATGAGTAATAAGTAAACTAGTATAAAAATATGTGCCCTGCTTCGGTGATTACGTTATAATAGGCATTTAATAGAAGTCAAGTTATCAAAATTAATTAATTTAATGTAAATTAAAAAACTTAAAGCTTTACGATCTTATGAAAATAATTGTAGAAATTATTTTGTCACAAATAATAAAGTTGATGATCTCATAATTTGTATGTGTCATATATTTGTGTTAGATATTTGGCATATTTACATTTTATAAATAAAAATTTAATTACGTTATATTTCTTTTGTAATTGTTTAAGTTAGATAAATGAAAAAATACAAATCAGAAAAAATAGTATGTTATGTTTTTGAGTTGCTATATTGATCAGTTTATTTAAATTTATAATTCAAAACCAAATCTAAATAGTAAAATCTAAACTTTTTGAACAGATATATATGTATAATATATATTTAATATAAAAGACAAACGATTTGAGTTTACAATTTCAAAAAGTTAAAAGCAACTTCCCACATAAGACAACAAATAAAAATGTTCATCTTATTTGGATTCGAATTTTATTTCTGAATTATTTACGGGTATACCTTCAATACTTATTCAATGTAATGAATAATATCTAAAATCTATATAATATATGATGTTACACCTACAATACACCTTATACAAAATATAAATTGTAATCTGCAATATTTATTTTTTAAATCATCTATTTCAAATTATTTTCAATGGCCTGATACATCAATAATGATACATTTTAAACTGTTCAAAACATTTCATTATTATGACAACAATAAAAACACGCACACCAAAGATTTTGTTGCAGCATTTATTTGTAAATAGGTATTAATTTATCAAATATTTTAATAACATACGATAATATAGAATGCCTCAACGGTTCTCGCTGTAATATAGTTTTTTTGTAAACTGCATATTGTCCAAAACCGGGAAATGATTTATTTTCCTGCATTGGGATTATTCAGTATGAAGGATTGGAATTGTATATCCCTTAATTGATGCATAACAAAGCTGCAATTCGGGTTGGCTTAAAACTGTATTATTATTGTATGTAGTATACTGGAATTTCATCATAAAATATTATTTAATGCGTGTAAAATAAAAACGGCTGACGTTACAACCGATACTTCAATTTTCCTCAAATATCAACCGTTTACAATAAGGAAATTTAGATACAAAATAAAAATTGGCCACTTTACAATTTTTGTTGATTTATATATTTGCATTCGCATTCGTTTACTCGTATAGCCATATTTAATCGTTTTATTTACAATAAAGTAATTTATTAAATTTCTATACCTAACAGTCAGAATTACAACATATTATAAAAACAAAAGTATTATAATATTAGTTTGAGTAGTAGTAGTAGTAGTAGTAGTAGTAATAGTAGTAGAAGAATGCAGTTGGTAAATTTCATATAAATCATAGTCTTGACGTATCTGAAAATACTTCTGAAACACAAATTCCTGTATCTTATAGGTCCAGTAAGAAAAAATCTCTATTTTGTCTGAAAGAATGCAGTTTATTAATTATATATTATGTATAAATTATTATTATGTAGTATTAAACATTTTTTGAAGAAAGTTATCTATTATCTATTCATATAATAGTTCAATTTACATGATATTATGTATATAAAATATTCATGACACCTCATATTGTAGTTTCAATTAATAATTATAGTTTCACTATAGTAATGAATAACTTGTAAAATATAAGATTAAATTGTATAAATAGTAACAAACATACAATGTATTAAAGTATTATTCTATATTAAACGCGTAAATCGCTGTAATTTTTAACAGGATTAGAATCAATAAATGAAAGAAACAACTTATTAGTAGTTTCTAATTAGAAGTCCACATTTAAGTATTTATTATTATTATCTACTATAGTAATATGTGCAGTATTCAGATTGCGTCTCGTGTCCAAGTGTGATCTTCTAATGATCCCTAATAGGGGCGAAACCACTGAAATTAATCAATATCGACACAAAAAAGAAATCTAAATTATTTCAATTAAAACTGGTTCACTATTTTAAACACAATATAAATTTAGTAGCAACCCGAATAATATAACAGAATATAGTACCAGAATTGTTTATTTTATAGAAATCTTGTTTAGTTATACGTACTATATAGGGATATTCAAATAGTACATTAAATATGTAAAGTTAAGCGAAATATGATATCATACAAAGTATATACATTTTTTAAACATAAAACAGATATCTGAGGGTAAAATAACTTTTACAGATCTCTGATTTCTCTTACTTTAAATAGTATATTTCGGTAGTAAGTTTAGTATTTTAATTATAATCTTTTATTAAAGAATAAACACTAGGTCAAATATATTTGTCCAATATCTACCATGCATATATCTTCGTTAATTAGTTGTAATGTAAAAAAACAATTCTTCATTTTATTCAACTTTCACATGTGTTTCCTACTAGTGTAATCGCTCTCCCTGCTGTTGTCTTTTTATTATCAATATTTATAATTCTCATATGAGCGAGCGTTTAATATTTAGTTTCGGATGATATAATGGTCATATATGATCAATGTTCGTAAGTTATCTTATAAAGTATAATCATCTTATAAATATATCTTATAAAGGTATTAAAAACAAATTTTTGTAACCAATGAAATTAACACAAACTAAATAAATAAATTATGCTGAACTACAAACAATACAATGTGCATATTATATACAAATATATATAAACAACATTATTGTTCGATATTATAAAGAATTTAGGAATAAATAAAAATATAACCTAATTGCCAACCTTTACTTAGTTTTCTCCGCCTATGTAATTTTTGTTTATTTTGGGTGTTATTTTAATTATGCATATCATTTCTACGTTTGTTGGTTTATTTAGTAGTTGTTTAATTTAATATTCTAAGAGTCTTTTAACACCGGAGTTTACCGAATACTTTAATTGAATAATTTCAATTGCGTATAATATATTACATGCTCATATATTAAACATACACAACACATCTATGTCTCCATACTTAATATTCACCCTATTATTACATAATTTAATTACAAAAGCGGAGAAATTAGAGAAGCTACGTATTGTTTCACATAATCTTGTTTCGCATAATAGCCAATATTACGTAATATTTTATGAACTGTAATTTGTGTTGTTTGGTATAACACAGCCTGTATTGATTCGCATACTGCGATTATTAGTGATTAGTGATTATACGTCACTCTGATACACAAGCTTTTTCATATAAATAAGGTGTATGCAGTTTAGTAAATGTGACTACATTGAAATGAAATCTAATTTCATACATAGCAAGAGAGAGGGTCAGTTGCTTGAAATACACAATTATCTTCTTTCAATGAAGCGAAACATGGGAGATGCCAAATACTGGAGGTGTCTGGTTGGAGGATGTACGGCTACAGCTGTAACAACGAACTTACTTGTAATGATTATTATGTGAGACGATATGGCACCATTAGAGAATATCTACGAGTCAGCTAATTAACTATTTAATAGACTATCGACTATTAAATAGTTTCTTAGCGGACTGGAATCTAAGATGTAATCCTATACATATATAATATCCATATATATACGCTTATATATATATATTTGTCTAGAAAACATAATATATATGAATTTATTTACTTTGAAAATTGCGAATAATTTGTATTATTTATATAAAATATATTTATATTGTTGCAAAATATCGTGAAACTACAATATAAGAAATGGTGTCCTTTAATTAAAAATACCGCACTTCAATTTTGTTTTTAAATCATATCTCCAATTCTCTTTTGGTAATAATATTATAACTAATATTGATGGAAACTTATTGAATTACTTATTGCAGTGCCATTTCTAATCTAGAAAGATTATATTCCAAAATAAAAAAATCCACTAATGTTTATAACAATTATTAATAAAAACTAAACAAAACCTTTCAAAATATAAATTATAAATTATTGAAATGTTATCAATATAAATTTTATTTGTTTATAAATATAATTAATGAGATAAACAACTAATAATTTGATTAATCGAATTGATGTGAACCTAATAAAATTTACATGCTTTTTATACTAAGCAATTAGAAAAGAAAACTTAAAACGCACTAAATATTGAAACTAAATCGTGTCTCACTCAATGAAGAAACAAACTATTTTCAATCGGTATATTTATTTATATCTGAATATAAATTACGTGTTTTACTTTTACCATGATGCCTTTCATTCTTATATTAGATTAGAAGAAATCAATATAATTAGTAGCTATAATCAGTAGACTTGTATATTATGCGGTTTAGTTTAAGCATCGCAATTACGTATATGTCGAAGCTTCATTTTATATCCAAGATGTTTTACCTCTGAAATGGGGCCACCCTAAATTATTAAGACATAATGGTATTAGCGCACATTACCTACCTACAGTATTTATTTATAGTTTGTAGTTTTTATTTATGTTTTATTACCTATAGTATTACGTGTTTGAGTGTAGTGTGTATTAGCTGGCTTTTGTCATGCCCCCTATACTTCGAAATAGCCAGGGTAGTCTCTCAACTTGCTACTGTCACAATTACCCCGTTATTCCGTGTATCTTGCAGCGCATATAAGGGGAATAAGATAGAAAAGCAACTCTGAGGCTATAAGGAAGACACAACTGATGGATACGTTACTAACAACTATTCACGACTTCTTCTTCCCTTCTTGAAAATATTGTATACCCTATATCCTACGCTCCACATTTTAATGAAACATGGAATAAAAGGTTTTAGTTTCCCACAATTAAGGAAGTATTTCAAAAATCGATATGTAGAATGTATTAGGTTTTTGGCGGTTTCCATATACAATATGTCTGAAATTTAAGTTGGTAGCTTCAAAACTTACCTATATGCAAATCATTCATGTGGAATGATGACTTTTCATGCCATCAAAGTTAGTACCTATAGTAATACAATCAATAAAATAAAAGCAATATTCAGTTTCTGTTTTCTTATTTAAGTATGAGTTAGGATAAAGCAGAAAAATATAGTGATAATTTCATAAATTCAAAAAAACGTATAAGTATACATCTTTAAAACTAATTTTAATTATTTATTAAAACAAATGAAGTATATAGAGAAATTGAAATAAAAGTAATTGCATAAGCTTAACGAATAGAACAATATGTAAATAGAATAATAGAAATAAGCAAACTTTCGTAAACATTTATAATCTGCATAATAGTGCATGCTTATGGATATGGAGCAAGGCATTAAAAAAATCTTTTAAAACAAATAAAACTAGTTTTTTCGAAAATGGAAGAGTTGCACTACAGTCATTTAATTAACTTTAGTTAATTAGTACTTGTTAATTTTATACTTTATAATATATCAAATCTTTTATTGATCTTATCGAACCTCTTATTGTCGTTTATGATCTTTTATTCATCTAATAACGCATGACAATGTTTCTTAAAAATGTGAAATTCAAAAATGATTTATTTATCAATAATTATACTATATTGTGTGAAATAATCATGCTGCTATAATTCTTGATATTTTAGTTTTTGATAGAAAACTATTGTGACATGGATTTAAATGCATTTAAAACAAAAAGAGGTGTCATACAACGTTTCGGTTTGCAACGCAGCAAAAATCTGTCATCGTTACTTTATTAAAATAAGTTTTTTATTATCCTTTACATAAATTTTTTCGATGTAACGTTCAACCCGAATAGAATATTGCTATTATTGCGAATTGAAAATTGAAAATTGAAAATTTAAAATTAAATTCCTTAATTAATTCCTGGGTTAGAAAACTCTTATGAAAAACCAAAAATAGAAATTCACTAGTTTTGCGATATTCTCGCTTATACAGAATTGCTCTCTGTATGTAATACCCACTCTAACGTTGCTCTTTGGTCAAAAACCAAATTAGCAATATATTATAGGCAAGTGACTAAAATTGAGGACATAAATTAATTCTTTTTGTATATACGCATGAAGCAATCTTGAATGTAGTAAATGAATTGCTCAGAAATGGAAAGATTTGAAACCAATTTATAATGTCTGTTGCCTATATTATATAATACTCACAATAAATATTTAATATGATTTTTAAAAGGAATAGTGAAAAAATGGAAAAATGATAAGTGTTAATTGTAATTAATAATAATAAGTAAAACACTATCAAAATTGAAACTTTCATACTAATAAAGCTTTGATCTATAAAAAGGGACTAAATAGTTTAATGAGGTTTCAAGACTTGATTTGAAATGTAAATTAATGGTTTAATTTTACAATAAATTGAATTAAGCAAATTATTTAATTACAGTAAATTAATATAATTAACATAATAATTTGAAAGTTTTTATTTGAATTCGCATAATTAATGAACTTTTGGATAAAAATAAAATCAATATATAAATCAATATACATTATATATTTATAAATACAATATAAACATATACTTTATATAATCTATAAAATACAAAAATATTTACATTTTACTTCAAGGCAAGCATTGAAAAATCAAAATACTAAGAAAAAAATTAGCTGATACATAACTTTTATTATGAACATATTTCAAAAGAATAATTAAAATCATTTCTAATTAGATACTTAACTAATAATTTAATTTCGTACATTTGTAACTTTTTTTATGTAGATACAACTATATCTAACTAACTAGATAACTATAATATTCAAAATAATAGAAAATAGAAGAGATTTATTTCATTAATAATAATTTTAGGAATTAAATAAAATGTTTAATACTATCAAAAATATACATTTACAAATCAGCAACTCTTAGATTATATATATTTTATGTAACATAACCTTAGTTGTACTTTAATTTCTTACGTATTTACGTACCATTCTGTTATATAAATAAAAATTACATTTAGTAGTGTACATATATTTAGAAATTTATTGCAAATAATAATTCAGATAAACTGAATTATCTGAATTATGTGAGTAAAATTAATTTCTTTGTGTAAATGTAGAAAAGAAGTTATTTTCCAGATGGTCACCCAGAAAGCATGTCTGATAAGAAAATAAGTAGTAAGCACAGAAAAGTGGGAAATGGTCCTTTTTATAGTTGCTTCCCTTTAATTTATTGTAATCGACACACAATCGTTCACAATAAAGAAATGAATAAACATTCTTGAAAACCTTTCTCAAATATAATTTTACTAAATTGTAATACATATTTAATACATATTAAAGAAATTAGGATACATGATTTCTTATATACGGATAGATCAACGAATTATTGACATCAAATAAAATATTTTATATACAGACATATAACAAAAATTCACAATTTATCACTAAAATGCAGGCTTCAGTTTACAACATCATGAGAAAAGGATCGAGTTATGTCTGCTTGATCAATTTCAATATTTAATATAAAGTACCGGCAATTTTTGGAAGCTGTTCATAAGAAAAAGATTCTTCTGTACAAAATGCACTATAATTTAATGTAAATCAATTCTCTGATCGAAAAATAATATTCCTTTAAGGAAGTTAATATTTGTATAAAATAAAAAGTAATAATTATTTTTTATTTAAAAATATGAAGCTTCATTATGCGCATATTATAAACGAGCTAAATTAATAAATCAATAAACTGTCAATATAAAATATAGGGAATCATTGTTATATATATAATTTGTTTCTTTCTTTTCATAAATATGTTATTTACTATTACTTCAGTTTAAAAGAAATACTCTGACTTAATTGTACAAAAATGTTTAGTTGGAGTAAATTTAATAAAAATAAAAAAGTATCCATAATTGTTTCAATAAATAACTGTTTCATACGATTTTATTTAATTGCGTATTTTTTGTTAATACTTTATAGTTTCTTATTTATGTACTAAAAGTAAGATTCACCAGATAAATGTGTATTCTTGACAACTTTCAATGAATTCTCATGATATTTTTCTTCTATTCTAGATATTTCTTAACTGTTGTCTCTTATCACAAAGACAATATTTTTTCTCCATAGATAAAAAGATAGAAATCTTATAAAAATGCTCCTCCTAAAAGTCCAAACCAATTTTCTCTTTTTGAATTAAGGATCGAGAAATGTATGGTTGTAGAAATAATGTATTACAGTAACTGAGATAAACAATATACTGAAATCGAGGAAGATGTATCTTAAAATCCCAATGCTTTATTAGGTTTTCGGTATTATTCGTTGATATTCTATCAGTATGAGAACACCAAGAGCGCATCTCTCTCTCTGGGGAAGAAAAGTTCTTTTATCGTCTTAATTAGGGGCAAACTTTCATCCGATTTCTCTTCCAAACCCAATAAATCAATCAATATCAGTCAATCAGAGTTCATGAAACCAAATAGATTCATAAAATTGAGGCAAAAGTGAAAACGTACAAAAAAACAATTATTTCAAACGTGTAATTCTGTGTTAATTAATGTATTTATTAAAATGACTGTTTTTTTATTTGTTTAGCAGGTTATAGTATCTTATAAATTTTTCAATTATGTTTAACTTAGAAACGTTTGTTATATTTATTATCTTCACTACATGGATTAATTTATCGTTTGGATCGTTAATTCAATTATTTATATATGCATATGCAAATGAAGGATATATAATATATTTTAGTTCTAATGTGAGTTTTTGTATTAAATATTGAAGGTGTTCTAGATTATACACATCAAACGAATATCTTTCACTCTATTTCAAAACGAACTTTTAATGCTGCCCATTATAGTAATTATGGTAATAATGAATTTTAGAATAATTCGTTGTTTTACTCTTCGTATATTATTTTAACCTGCTCCCTTAAGTCAGATATTTGTATCGGAATTTCATTGACAATAAATAAATAAATAAGTTAATCTTATGCTTGTTATAATGAGATGTAAAACATTGATTACTTTAATATAGAAAAAACGTTTTCAATTAAATATGTTATTATAAATTCACAATGATTTTAATTTTAATTGAATTTAATCGTTAAAATGTAAATGCTGGTCATAATTAAAAATGTATATTATTCCAATTCTTACAAAACTTTCTAATTGCCAAATATTATGATATTGATTATCATAACGAGCCTATTATAAATTTAGTAGGTACACAAACGATTTTAAATTATTTTCTTTAAGTATAGGATTACATTTATTTTCCTTAGCTAGTCAACTCTACTAACATAAATTGGAGATTGGAAAATATATATTTTGTAAGCAAAAGGAAGCCTTAAGATACGATTATAGTAACAAATGGTACTTCAAACAAGAGACATTAAATACAGTGGTATATTTTAAACGTAACCTTGTATATCGTATAAATGTTTCAAAGAAAAAACAGCTCACAAATATCAATAGCTATTTGTTGCTAAAAAATACTCATACGACATTCTATTATAAGGTGAAAGATTCATACTCTAGTCTTGCGTTGTTTACGCTTGTATGATATACATAAAAGAAAAATTAGCATTAATATCAAATGTCTATGATATAGCATAAAATTCTAATATTGGTAGAAAACTAACAAAACAGCGTTTTCATATATAGGAATAAAACCAGAAATTATTATCCTCCAACGGAGAATATTATTAGCATATCGAGGACAAAATATATTCAAGACTTCGCTCCTTTTCTCTTCTCTTTTTCAATATATCTTCTTCTGAAATTAATTTAATTTATAAATGTACTGCGTATAGTTTGATAAGTGGTTATAATTAATGTAAGTATATATATCATATATTTTACTTGTCCCATCTATTATCTTATTAAAAATAATAATCATTCAATGTAATTTCAGGAATTATATTGTAAAATAAACATATACGATTTAAACAAATTCGTTCCCATTATTTTGATATACGTACACTTGTATGTTCATTATTTATTTGAGTCTTTATAAACATTTATTATCATTAAATTGATTAAAATAATCCGTCTTTAATATTTGTGTGTTTCATTAAAGGGCTCATGAAATACTATAAATGTTCATATATATATATATATATATATTATATAATATTTATACAAAAAATGTATATACTTACATCTATAAACTCTCAAATTTATACATCAGTAAAAAAATATATTTTTATATTTTAAATTGAACTACTGCAGTGGTCACTTTAAGGGGAAATATTTTAATTGTTTTAAATTTGAAATTATTTCAATTAATATAATTAATATTTTAAAACAAAATTATTAATTGAAAAGACATTATTACTCATTCAATTTTATGTCAATAATTGTAATAAAGATAGTCATTTATAGTGAATATAGGTACCATAAATAGAAACTTGCTATGTCATAAGAGATACCCTCTTTTGCGTTACCATGCTAATATGACAAAATAAGTTTGTGTTACTCTTCTTACTAAACTTACTCTTCCCAATTGTTTCTGCATACAGGCTCTTTAACAAAAATGTATTTTAATTGAAACGTTATTGTTTACATTGTAATTAGTAAAACATCTTTTAACCAAATTTTAACAATTCAATACGCAAAGAAAGTATATTACCAAATAAATTCAAGTGTGATTCCTTTTATTTATGTTAGAAGTTATTGCTAGACGAAGGAAATGCTTATTTAAATGAAGTTAAGTATGAAAGTCCACTTTTCTGCTTAATTGGGTATTCAAAATGATGAGTTGGGATAAATCTTTCCTTGTTCGGCGCAGTAATCGAAAAGGAGATCATAATAATAAATTGAGAACTCCGATATGTTCAGTCAACCATCTTTACTCGGATTCTAAATTATTCGACTTTGTGGCAATGTGTGTGAAACATTCTTTATGATGGTCTTCTGCAAAGACAATTCCAGTCACTAATTATATCATAAAAATGTTTTAAATATATTTAGCACTGCATTGTCATATATGTCTTTTTTAACAAGTATGACATTTAAGTTCTATGAATTTGTATTATTTACTGGTTATTATGCAGTATATACGTATAAGAATTAAAGCCTAATATTAAAAAATGTTTATTTTTTAGAGGAAATGTAATATTTCATTTTTAACTAGAGACCAATTTAATAAAGTCAATACTTAATGGTCTTCTTAGTTAAGACAAAGAAGTTTCCTAATATAAACATTTTATTTGCTAAAAGTGAACTCTAATTAAACTGTTTTGTACAGAGACATGGCTGCTTCCACCTGCTATGCAGAATATAGTTTTAAAAACTGAAAATATAAAATACTTTACATAAAATAACTTCAGATGTACCCTAATTCTAAACATATAATTATAGGAAACACACAAAGAATTAAACATTGGAACTCAATAATGGATAAAAATTTACAACTAACACCTAAAATTGTTAAGAAATAATGGATTTAATAGAGAGCAATAAAATATTAACAAAGCGCTCGAAATGTGTTGCTATTGCTAAAGTCTTATATATGCACTGTATATTATAAGTGTATTATAATGTATTAATTGATTAAGGTGTTGAGTCATGCCTAAATTGTGACTTAGACGATACTTGTTTGGGATTATTGGATATTATTCATTCATTTTATGGTTGATGTTTTTGAACCGGCTAATAAAATGCAGTCTTTTTGCACATTTCTGTATTTAAGCATTTTAATATTATTGCTGGCGTGCCTCAACTAAGGGTAGGTATAGTGTCATATGCATAGTAAGTTGATTTACACTTTAATTAGTTTTGCTTATGGTTTAAGAATATATAACGCATGAGTTAGTCATTAAATTGGCAAGGGTTTATATTCAACTACCTCCTACATAGTGAATGTCCGCATGTTTATACAGAATATTAAAGAAGTATACTTCCTGAATATTCTGTATAAACATGCGCGGACATTCGTCAAGATTGAAGGGAAACGTAGTTATAATACATTGCCGCGGACGCATGTTATATCCCTATATGAACTATGTATATTTATTCTTGAATTACGGTAATTCTAGAGGTCATACCTATATATACTAACTAACCTGTTTTGTTTATATAATGTAAAAGTATATATATATAGCAATGTTCCTCATTTAAGGTTTAACTAAATATTGATTTTATAGTCAATTTTATTCGTCCTATATATACAGCTCCTTGAATTTCTTCATATATTTTTGTCTTCTAAAATTATATTTGAAGAAAATGAATTACCTACCTATAGGTACCATTCACTAAGATTTATATAAATAAACTATATAGTTGGATATTGGTGAATTGTAACTTAAATTTATATTAAAATTTACTACAAACAGTCAGAATTTATTTAATAATAAAAATGTAATTTAAAAGAAAAAAGAATCAAATAATAATTTGAAATGTAAACAACTTTTACACATTTTTTATGTTGTCGTTAAGGTAATATATATATATATATATATATATGTTAGCGGAAATAAGCATAATTAGGCATAATTCTGCCACATATATTCGAGTCAGGTGAGTATGAAGGCTTTTCCAGTGGACTTTTTAGTCTGTATAGTATTCAGTGGACACCTGTAAATGTAGTCTTGTATTGTCGTGGAAAAATACAGTATTTTCAGATTATGTAGATTTTGTATGCTACATATGAATAAAATAATATATATAAATATATAAAATATAGATATAAATACAAATTAAT
>JAYRBW010036326.1:0-11897 GCA_036023295.1 Invenusta paracnida | reverse complement strand
GAAAAACGACCCCCCTTTAAGAATCCTAGATCCGCCTCTGTATTCCTTCTCATAATTGTTATTATTTGGCAACCAATATTTACAAATGTATTGGTTAAATATTTAACAAATTTTTTTAAAAATGCAACTTAAATTTCTTAAATAATATATAATACAGTATATTACTTGCAAGTAGAACTTGAATAATTATTCTTATTTCTACTAAATGTTACTGTACAACAATATCGTTTATCATTAGTATAAATATCTGATTTACTTCAAATGGGCTTTAACTATAATCCGATCTCATGATCGTTAATTACCGTCATTTTTATGTTAAATTATGTATAACTCAAAGTGCGTTATAACTATATATTATATTAATATATTCTAGAAAAGTGAAAAGCATTTTTTGAGGCAATATATAGGAGATATATTCACTACTATTTTTGTTTTTTACTATAATACCAAAATCCCATATAAACATATCTGACTATTAAATATATTAACTAATCAAATGCATAAATATTTTATAATATAATATCGCATTTTAATAATTACTATTTGAATTATAAATATCGTATAAAAATATATTTTAGTACTTGAAATTCTTGTCTAATCAATATTTCTATTAAATTTTTTAAAGATTAATTTTATCCATATAATTAAAGACTATTATAAAAATTTGAATGATTCTTTGTTATAGTTAAATTGTAATGAATGTAAATATAATAAAGTGTTAAATGTATCTAATTATTGTATCATGTCGTCTGCAATTGGAAACATCGTAAGTAAATATAGGATTAATAAAAAATACGATTTTTCATAATTACTTGTATTCGTTGAATATACTGATACATATTGATTCGTTGGATAAGCATATCACAGATTTCAGTCAATACACTAGATTAGTCTGTGAGCCAGAACATATTTTGGTAACCAAAAATGGGAGGAAGAGTGTTATAAGTCTTTATAAAGCTCTTGATGTCTAGATTTTAAGCAAATATGATAGACAACAATATTTGGTAGCTGGAACAAATGATAGAAAATGTTCCATATTAGAACACATTTCATTATTTTTGACCTAATTTTCATGAAAATGTATATTTGAAGAAAGAAAAAAAGTTTTATCCCTTATTCATAATAAAATGTTACATACCACATTGTTTATCTAAGTGATTTTCTTCCGATTACCAGCATTTTAAATTCATTGACTAAATTATTTAGTATCCAGAATTATAGTCTAAGATTGTTCCCAAACCATTTTTATAGCTTAAGAAAGCCTAAATTAGGTTTGGGAATTGCAATTAATTTTTAGCTGAAAAGTTATTATCATGATTTATATATTTATTTTAAATGTAGGAAACATTTAGACAAACAAAACAATATGCAACATGTTATTACTAATAATAGTTAATAAATTTTTTTATATGCATTTTCATAAAAATTAAATCAAAAGCAGTCAAAAATCCAGAAAATCATCCTTTTTTTTCATGTGGAAAATTAGAAAAATGCAATAAATTGTTCCAGCTACCAAATCACGATGTCTATAATATTTTTTGAATCTACACATTCATAGCTTTCTAAGGATGTACCAAACTCTTCCTCCATTTGTTGGTTACCGGCATCCCATTCTGGGCTCAGAGCCAACCGCGGACTTTAAAGCTTAGAGTAAGTTTAATCGAAAACATTCGAGCTATCATAAGCTCAAAATACTAATTATATATTTGGCCCTAACCCGAACTCTATTCTAAAATTCCTCTTCGGTGGAACAGAATTTTAGAATGCCAATGATTACATTTTATATCTCGTGATGTATTTAATATTTCAAACACCGAGAAAGTCATCAAACATCAGGAATGAGGTCCTGATGGCTCAACTTCGCAGTGGACACTGCCGGCGTCCTGTCATTACTTGGGCGATCATCGAATCCGGTTTCAGTCTCATTTTCAAACGCTGCAAACTTGATCCGGAGACGCTGGAGCACTGCGACTCCAAGAATGCCCTGTCACCATCCAATCCCGTACCAGAATCTTCAGTGGCCACCACCCTCCCCTGACGGTGCTCTTTGAGAGCCCAGACGCGGTGGTCGCATTCGCGCGTCTGGGTGACCAGTCGTGACACGTTGACCCAACATTAACAAAAGCAACGCCAGAACGCTAGCTTCGGTTTAATACGCATTCTAAAATCCTACTTGAAGTCTAACCGTATCAGGGGAACTATAGATTATCGTCACTCGCTTTTATTAAATATAGTGTTTCGTAAGCTACAATATATATAATTCTATGTAAATTTGCATGTAACTAAATACATGCGATACATTAAAATCCAGAGAGTTTGTTTCTGAAAATTCAACTTCACAAATTTTAAATTAATTCCCATTCTAAATTATTCACAAGATTGTCAGACTGAATGGATAGAATTATATACATTAAAATAGATTGCAATTATTTCTATATCTGTTTTAAAATTAATTGTGACATAAGAAAAAATAATACCTGCAGCAATTGTTTCTTAATAATTTAAAACATCAAAATTAATAGCGCCCTCTAAATATATGTTGCGTATAACTTAACATCTTTTTGGTTACGCCTCGGGATAGTTGCATGCGGGTATTTATATTTTGTTTATTCAAAATGTTGATAGCATGTAGCTGATGAATATAAAACATTATCTCTTAATTCTGATTGGTTCAAATAGGGTATATATTCCACGAAAGAATCTTAAAAGATTTGCTACCAAAAATACCAATGTATGTTCTTGTTCTTCATTTGTGGCAACATTATTTTTTATATCAACTAATTTTAATTTCTATTTATTAATGTATTCTTGGCTGCTTATCACTTCACTATTGCTTGTTTTTAGAACGATGGCCGCGCAAAATGTTATAGGTAAGTTCGGTTATGTAATTAATGACTTTTATTAGAATTTTCATTCGTTAAAATATATATGTCCTGGCTAATTTTACGTTAATATTCGAAATTTTGATTTTGATTTATATTTTGATTTTATATCATAATTAGTTACCTATATATATGAAATATACATATACATATTTGTGGAAAAATTAATCAATTCTATTTATTACACCATTTTTTTTAATTTATTCGGAAACTATAATTCAATTAAATATATATTTCTATCAATAGGAGAATGTATCGATAAGAATGTATATCCTCTCATTCTTGCTTACATATTTATATATATTCACAGCAATTGTTCATAATGTATTGTGAATTTTTGTAAAACTGTTCCTAGACATGTTGATTATTTTCATTTTAAATAAAGTAATCATTTTATCGTTTAGTGTTAGCATTTCTAGTTAATCTATTTACCTATGTATAATGCTACAACCTATGAAATGATTTATTTAGTTTATTGGTTATAAAATAAGTTGCTATCAATCTAGTTGCATTTCCTATACTTGAAACAAGTTATTGATATATGTATACTCGTTCATTACCTCCCTTAATTTAAGTTTACGATGATGTCCGCACAAAATTAATTTTATTATTAGGTTGTATATTTTGACGAAGCTTTTTATTTTAAACTACTTTTTTGAAGTCTCATTTATAGAAATTATTTGTTCAAACATCTGCGCAAAATATAGCTAGTGTCTATAGTTTAAACTAGATAATATTGTTTGTACAGAACTTTTAAGGTATATATTAGCATAATAACTAAAGTATGAAATAAAGTTCAGTTGATACTAATAAATATGTTAATGCAAGGGCGTAAATTCATGTAATTACAAATATAATGGTTAAACATTATCATCGATAAGAATACAACTTATAAATATAATATAAATATTTACAAATAAAACATGTTCACAAAGACAATTATTCGTAAAATGTAAAATTATATTTGTCCGATAGTACTTATATGAATGACAGATGACAAGCTTGAACCTAGGAAAGAGGGTGTGGGTTCGATCCCTCATCTTAGGAATGTAATGCCTCTCCCAAAGAATCTAAAAGTCACTACAACCCTTTTGGCGGGAACAGTAAAAGGGAGAGAAAACGGGGTGCAATCCTGAATATACTCCAAAGTGAATAAAAGCGAGAAGAAAATTTCTGAATAAAAGCGAGACGAAAATTTCTGAATAAAAGCGAGACGAAAATTTCTGAATAAAAGTGAGACGATAATTCCTGAATAAATGCGAAACGATAATTTCTGAACAAGATCGAGACGATAATTTCTGAATAATAACATGACGGTAATCCTGAATAATAACATGACGGTAATCCTGAATAATAACATGACGACAATCCCTGAATAATAACATGACGATAATCCTGAATAAGAGCCTGACGATAATTGCTGAATAAGAGCGAGACGATAATTGCTGGATATAAGAGCGCGACGATAATCCTGAATAAGAGCGAGACGATAATTTATAATAATAATAATAAAGTGTTTTATTGCGAAAAAAATGCGGAAATATTGACGGTACATAAACTTTGAAAACTAGTACATAAGATGGTAAATAGAAATTAGAGGGAGGCGTTAATAATAATAGTTGTTTTGGGGATGAAAGAGTTAAGTCTGTAGGTGGAAGATGAGGGTGGAGCTCTTATTTCTGAATAAGAGCGAGACGAAATTTGCTGAATGAGAGCAAAACGATAATTTCTGAATAAGAGCGTGACGGTAATCCTGAATAATAACATGACAATTCCTGAATAATAACATGACGATAATCCTGAATAATAACATGACAATTCCTGAATAATAACATGACAATAATCCTGAATAAGAGCGTGACAATAATCCTGAATAATAACATGACAATAATCCTGAATAATAACATGAAATTTCCTGAATAAGAGCGTGACAATAATCCTGAATAATAACATGACGATAATCCTGAATAAGAGCGTTACGTTAATCCTGAATAAAAGCGTGACAATATGACCGTTTCAGAGAAAATGTTCTGACTCTATTTAACGCACTAAATTGAGAAATCTCAAAAAGAATTAAAATATCAGCAGTCAATACTTGTTTTCAAGAACGATCAAATGGCACTGGATTTAAATAACTTTATACTAAATAATGATATCCCTGTTATAATAAAGGTCTAGAATAGGTATATATAGATAAGCAATCTTTATGAATGCAAAATGTAGATCGTATTTGATATAAATATTTTGTTCCAATATACAATATTATAGAAAATATACAGTAAAACTTTTCAATATATATTATTATATAGACATTTTTATAAGTCGTTAGGAGCATATGTATTAGAAAACATCTTAGATTCTACTATAAAACTAATTTAATAGACTTGTCGAGCCATAACAGTCGAGTTTTCTCCGCCTTCATAATTAATCGATAATAAGGTGAATATTAAGTATGGAGACAGGTGTGTGTGTAATACATTATACGTGTTGTATTCAATTGAAGTATTTCATTTAAACTTCGGTTAAAAAACGCCTTACATACAAATGTAAGAATTTGCAAATTATTTTAACCGCTACTCTTTACATAAGAATATCTATTTTCGCAATCTTTTTGTTTCTCTGTGTTACCACCCTTCGTTTGTTTCTTTATTTCCACCCTTAATAACAGCTTCTACTGACGCCCTCAATAAATGTCTATGTAATACCGCTCTCCATAATTATCTTACTGCTACACTACTATTATTATAGTGAACTTCATCAATATTATTATATAATTTTGTGATATTTAATGAGTTTTATTGGACATACATGCGCTGTGTCTATACTATATAATTGTATAACGCTTCGTGCACAGAGTAAAGAATAAATAGACTATTCACTATTCTATGGTTTCATGCATCTCTAATCACTATAACTTAACAAACGACCAAACTTTATGTCCAATAGATACTGTATATTATCTGCGATTAAACACACCGCAGAGTTTATTGCTGTACAACTTTTTTGGGGACGCAGCGTTTATATTAGAGCCGTGTTCATTTATCTGCATCAAATGTTGTATCAAATGTTTTTATTTAATCAGGATTACAGTAGAGTCCAGTCAGCTAATTAAAGATTATAATTATTCAATTAGAGTTGGCGGAAAAAGGAATTAAGTATATAGATATTATAATAAGACATTTATAGACACATTATTTTAAAAGACATTTCATTCTCCGAAATTAGCTGTCGACTCGAGCAACCAACGTGGAAAAAGCTTACTATAATATACAGTATTAAATTATACACTAGTCTGCGTAATATAACTGTACACAGAATAATCTATTTAAATAATTCCAGAATAATTGAGCAAATAGTCAGGTGTTACTATTTTCACTTATTTTTTTATCAACGTTTCAATATCAAAGTAAAGAAAATGGTGCAGAAGCAGGACGCCTTTAACAGAAAGATGCCAATTATTATCCACGTCGACACAGGAAGTGTCAACGATGCCCCACGAACAGGGCAGACCTGTTGCAAAAACAACTGATGACAAGATAACAATCTTATTGCAAGTTTGACGCGTAGTCCTCAAAAATCATGCGACGCCTCTCGTATGAACTGACAATCAGCCACTCAAGTGCTTGGAGACTTCTACGATCGTGTGCAATGCCTTCATGATGGAGACCAAAGACAAATGTGTGGAGTTTATCCTGAAACATTCTGGCTAGAGTAGCTGAAGACGAAACCTTTGTTCATCGAATCTGGTGGTCAGACGAAACTTGCTTCAATTGCCGAATGGCCACATCAATAAAGACCATTTTGTTAACATGCCTGGTGTGACTGTTTGGACAGCTGCAAGAAGAAGTTAACATGCCTGGTGTGACTGTCTGGACAGCTGCAAGAAGAAGTTAACATGCCTGGTGTGACTGTCTGGACAGCTGCAAGAAGAAGTTAACATGCCTGGAGTGACTGTCTGGACTGCTGCAAGAAGAAGTTAACATGCCTGGTGTGACTGTCTGAACAGCTGCAAGAAGAAGTTAACATGCCTGGTGTGACTGTCTGGACAGCCATATACACCAAACGTGGCATCATAGGCCTGTTTTCTCTGACGCTACAGTGACATCACAAAACTGCAACTTAGGAATGCTTCAGAACGAATTTTGGTATAGACCACAAGTCAGAGATATCTCTTTCCAACATGAGGGTGGACCACCACATTTCAGTTTAATTGTCCGTAACTGGTTAAATGCCAATGTTCATGATAGGTGGATTGAGTGAATAGGTCCAATGGACTGGCCACCACGATCTCCCGACTTGATGTCTCCCGACTTCTTGCTGGTGGATGAAGAACCTAGTATACTAAAAAATCTAAGAACAATTGACAATTTGAAAGGTGTCGTAAGAGACTAATTTTTATCTATTGATATTGAACTTTGTAAAAAGGTCCGTGAA
The DNA here is from genome assembly GCA_036023295.1 of Invenusta paracnida. Classification (NCBI taxonomy): domain Eukaryota; kingdom Metazoa; phylum Platyhelminthes; order Proseriata; family Coelogynoporidae; genus Invenusta; species Invenusta paracnida. The sequence continues at coordinate 4,581 of JAYRBW010036326.1, read as the reverse complement.
AGTGTTTTTGGTAGACTTCAAAATTGTATTCAATCAGAATATGAAGTAATAATAAAAATAATATTAATATTAATATTGATATTGATAATTAATACAAAATCATTTGTATACATTTTTCACTAATTCATAAATTTTTCCCAAATAATCTTTAGTCAATAATTGGGTGCAGATTTTTATATAGCAATGTTGTATTTGTTATTCAATTTTTAAGTATTATTTTGATATAGAAATCTGGAATTTTTTTATATTTAAACCAAACGTGACTTATGAAGCATTCTGCATATTTAATGCAGTGATGTTTCTGGCGAAATTTATAATTTCAGAAGTATACTTTACATTTGTTAATAAATTATCAGATGGCACCATTTTCTAAATCTCTACATCCGTTTTTTGATGTGTTCTGCCACCATTTATCTATTTATTACATTATTTTTATCTTTTATGTTACGTCATTATTGAAACAATATTAAATACACATAGAAAATCGGTTTTTCATTTCAGTTGTTCTGATTCCCAAATTCTTATCTTCAACATCGTTTAACGAAGCGATGGAGAGTGTTGTGAAAGACCAGCCTTCCTTCAACATTTCTGTGATTTATGTTAATGACAGTGTAGAAGCTATCAACGCAGGTAACACAATTGTTGTTGTACCTTTTAAGCTTGACTTCAATATGTGTGTGTGTCTATTATATTGAGAAAGTATTTTATGCAAATTCAGTCTCCTATATTCATGTTTTTCACGATTAAGATCAGGGTCATTGGCTTGGGGTCACAAGTCTCTGACTTGTTAGAGGGGAATATACTGCGTACTGCAATTGTGAGTCTAGTTTTTGAGAACTACGGATTGGAATGTTTGCGATATGGCAATGGGCATAATAATCCCATGAGACTTGATATATCTTTCTGTATACCTACGCTATATTTATATTCCGCTGAATTCTTCTTCCTAACTAATAATACCTTAAATATTGATTGTTTATTACATTTAAATCATTATTGCTGACCAAGATTTACATAGTTATTTTTTACTTTGTATAGGAACCTAAATATAATAGAAGTACCCACTTTCGACAAAATATTTTCGACTCTTAAGAATACTTTGTAGTGTAGTTATATAATTAATTTAACATTGTAATAATTATGTGTTCAATATTTACAAAACTCTTTATTTCACAAAAGATTTTTAATGCATTATGTCTTACATGTAAAATACCTACATATAATTGAGTAAAATAAGACCATCGTAAATAAAAATATTAATAAAAAAGCATAAAATACAGATGGATAACTTTTTATTTTATTTTGTGAACAATATTTAATTGTACTTCGCTAAAAAAAATATCATGAATTTTTTTCTAAAAAAGACCTTATCTTCATATAGTACAAAAGAATTTATTTGGTATATTGATATCGTTCATATGTATACTGAACGTCTTTTCTAAAGTAGAACATTATAGTATTATTTAATTGGTAGGTATATATCTAGTATCCCAGTTATGATTTGAAGGGTATTCTTATGTTAAATCCTTTTTATAAGTAATTAAATGATTTCAAAATGTTAATTTTATATTTTTAACTTGTATACATTTTAATGCGAATAGATTTTTTGAGTGAATACATGTTTTTGAGAAAATGGCAAATTGATTTTTGTAAGATAATTTAATAACAGATCTAATAATGAAGATCTTTTAAATTTTTTTCAGTCTGTTCAACTGCAGAAACCATCGGTCTCGTCAGCTTTGGTGGCATTGATTTTATCAACGATATTTCACGACTCAGCCAATCACTGCGTCTGCCTCATATAGCCGTAACAAATAAACCAACCAATGAAATCATCGAAAGAGGTATGCAGAGTAAACAAGTGTTTGTCATGACGTGTCAACGATTTACATTTTAGTCTGCGGGCCAGAACATTTCCGGTACCCAAAAAACGGAAGAAGAGTGTTATATATCGTCAGAAAGCTGTGAAGGCCTGGATGGATTCTAAAAACAAATGTGATAGGAACATCATAATTAGGTAATAGGAACAAATTATTGAAATTTGTCTGATTCACCATATTAAAAATAGCAACATTTTCAAAAAATTTGACCTACTTTTCATGAAAATGCATGTTTTTAAGAAAATCAATGTTACTAATATTCGCAATAACAAGTTGCATATCATATTGTTTATATAAGTGTTTTTTTTCATATTACAAATTATATTTTAAAATTGCATTGACTAAATTATTTAGTATAACAATAAATAGTTTAAGATAGTTCCCAAACCATTTTATAGCTAACATAAGCCTAAAATAGAATTGGGAACTGCTATTCCAAAAAGTTAGAAAAAAAGTTACTAAAAAGTTATTATCATGATTGATACATCTTATTTTGCTCATAATTTGTAGAAAACTATTAGATAAACAAATTAATATGCAATATTTTATTATTAATAATACTTAATATAAATTTTTCCTTCAAAATATGAATTTTCATGAAAATTAGTTCAAAACCAGTCAAAAATACTAAAACTCTTCTTATTCTATAAAATTGGAAATCAAGGAAAATGCAATCATTAGTTCCAGCTACCAAATGGTGATGTCGGTCATATTTTTTTAGGAATCTAGACTCTCACAGCTTTATTACGATGTAGCAAGCAAACTCTTCCTCCCTTTTTTGGATACCGGCAACCCCATTTTTGGCTCCTGGCCCACGAACTAATTATTTTGTTAAACCCCAAATATTTTATGACTAATTTGAAATATTAATAAATATGTATATAATACTGTGTATTTTTTTTAATCAAATACTTTAAATTCAGCACACGTCTCTCTGTGTAATTCGGTTTTGACAAACAAAGACTCCAAAAGGAAGGTTTATAGACAGTTCCCGTGTAAAAACTGTATTTCTGTATCTTAATATCTGACCGATTTTTTGCAGGTATGGACACCAAAATACAGCTCGCGGGTAGAATTCCCGCATTGGCGTTGTACGAAAACTAACGTAGATAGCCGTCAAATAGCCGTTTTGACAAAATCTCCCTCTTTTTTACCTTTAATATGTGAAATGATATTGTATAAGCTTACGCGCAAACTTTCAAAATACTTAAAACGTGTCTTTTTGAAATCTTATTACGCACAATGAATGAATACTTTTACGATCTATAATCCAAATTTCAATATATCCAAACAAATTAATTTTATTTAACCTTCACTATAATAGTTTGAAGTGGACAATAACAATTATTACTTGAAAGAGTTATTTCCCTTCGAGCTTCTGATTGGGCAGGTTACTGCATTCTGATTGGGTGCTGGTTCGATAGTGGTTTGAAACTTCACACTAACGCACAAGATAGACAGTGTTCTCTCTAATTGTTTTCTCTAAAGTCTTTAGTTTGGAACTTATGGTAATTTTCACTAATGGTAATTATGTTAATTACTATTGCTGTTTTATATGTTATTACCTACACCATGTTGAATAGGATATGTTTATGTGACTGGGAATCTAGGCTTAATTTAGACGTGCACATCACCTCTAGGCATGATTTGATAGTATATATATTTTTGCATGATTTTATTCGAAAATATGCATTAACCCTAAAACGAATTAAGAAATAATCTTAGATTAATGAAATCATAGAAATTAATCGGTAAATCTACATAGAATGATGCTATGAACTATTTTAAATAAAAAAGCTTGCATTTAAGATTATGGTCAATATGTTTCTTTTAAAAACTTAAGTATATGCTATCTCATTTAGATATTATAATTAATTTTATCATAAAACTCGATAAAATGCACTATAAAATTACTTTATTATGTTAATGAAGTATATAACCCCTACAATACAAAAAGCAGAATTTGATGTCAGAAACGATATTTTACAGATCTCCTAATAAGTCTATCATACTACTTCACCACCTTACTGTTATAGCAAGTAAAATACCAATTAAAAAGTGAAAACATATAATTATTTTTAACCACAATCCTACTTCTTCAAATTTTTACGTCTTGATTTTCAAACAGTTAATTTATATTTTGAAGTACATATATCTACATTTATATCTGTACACCAATAATTTACTGACACAAGTAAGACAATTTTATTGCTCCACATCGTGCTGGCTTGTTGTACATAGTTTACATCAAATCACGATGTATTTTACAACAACACTTCTCGCAGATCCATAAATAATACGAAGCCTTTCATTTAATGAAAGGAACATATTATATAAAATCTCCTGTCACTCTAAAATCAGTGCGAAGAAACATTGGAATTTTTAAGTTTATCTAAAAAATACTATATACCAAATGTAATCTTGTTTATTAAGTCAACAGGCATAATACATTTCCGGATTAATAATAATATAAATACATCCCTAGTCTATAAATGCACCTTGTGATTCAATGGAAATTGATTTTTGGATTAAAACTGTAATTCTAAATGTAGTAAGGTAACCAAAAATAGCGTTTTAACTATTACAGATTTAACATTTCTATATCAACTTATGAAAATAAAGAAATTATATCAATTAGTAATTTTATAAAATCAATGGAGCAATGGGCAAGTAATATGTTCCAAAATATAGCCTTTTAATT
>JAYRBW010036315.1:0-11899 GCA_036023295.1 Invenusta paracnida | reverse complement strand
AGAGATGCATGAGTGCAAAAAATCGCTGTTGCGTTGCACAGCAGCATGCAAATGTAGAAGCGGTGATGACGATTGCAACAATATGCCTAATAATGACACTATGTAAAACACACAGTCACTTGTTATATATATAATATAAAATGTTAAAATAATTCCTTTACTTTTAATGGTTGTTCATTTTTCATGTTTTGTCAGCCATCTTGGATTTATATTTGTTTTTTGTTTTTTTATACAATTAATATCAATAAAATAATTAATATACTATGGCTTTCTAATTAGTTTTAATTAGGTTTTGAAGTCGTCATAATGACAGACGAATAAGACAATACTTGTAAAAATTGTGCGTTTGAATTTGAGGGGGCCATCTTGGATTTATCTGTCTGACGGTGTCCACTTGAGAGATACAGATTGGTAAACAGCAAAAATGAATTCAACACACAAAATCATTTTAGAAAAGCTTATTTTCCAACTTTTACGCAAAATGCCTGGTATTGTCCAAATATCTAAAAACCTGACTAGTCTATTAGAACATAATATTATAATTATTTTATTATAATAGGTAATATTATTATAAATTCTTCTGCAAAAACTTAGTATCAAAAAATAAATATTTCAACAAAATATCTTTGATGATTAAAAAATCTTTAACTGATTATAAAGTGTGCCAGTAGAAATTCGAATACAAACCTCCTTAACAATGCCTTCGATCGTTTCTTTTCTTGACTGAACATTTTCTGGGGTCAACTCGACAGTGTCCTTCAGAAGTTTTCTCAGTAAATCATCGAGTCTTGTCTGCTTCTCTTTTATAGATACCAAAGTGGATTCAACTGATTCTTGTAGGCTCTGTGATGCTTGGATGTCACATAGCAGTGTTGATAAGTTGTCGTCAAGATTGTCATGCCTGCATATTGGAGTGAATAATAAAAGTTTAAAATTTCAGTTTATCTGTGTTAAATTTAATAATTTATTTGAAACATTTATAAAATGTTTTAGTCACATTATAGGAGTATTTCACCGTTAAATATGCGGACACAAATATTTAAGCTATAGGCCGGGGATGTTGTCTATCAACATAATTCACAATACTTATATTATATAAATACAACTTTTCTACTTGTTTTGTTCATTGATTGTGTATTGACTGGAATTCAGCTGTGAAATTTTTAATCAAGATTACAAAATATTTATTGGTTTTATTTTATTGTATTGAGCATTTCATTATCAAACATTTTCCCAGTAAACTAGATACACCCTATAAAGATATTTCACTATCGATATTTAAATATTTTCCTTGCGTAATTCATTGATATTGAAATAGCGAGCATATTTATTGTAATTTTGTCATATTTTATAATTCAAGACACCCACCTATTTAAAACCGTCTCCAAATCCACATCAAAATGTTTCATCTCTTCATCCGCTCCACTCGACTTCAACTCTTCCTTGATCTCGGCATGCAATTGTTCCAACTCGTCCATCTTCGGTTTAAGAACACTGTCCACCTGTTTTTGTAATTGCTCAACACGTTCCACAGGCTCTTCAGCACTGGAAGCACTATCAGTGGGTACACTCAGACCGTCCCTTTGATTCTCTACAACGCCGTATTCTTCTTCCAGTGTGTCCAAAGTGTCACACACCATCTGCAATGCCTCCTGATACTTGACCTTCCGAGAACGACTGGCTTCCGCGGACTTCAGTTTTTCCTCGACAGCCGAGCGCAGTTGATCCATCTCCCGAGCTACCTGGTCCATGTCACGATCGAATTGATTGGTTGAAAAATTAAACTCGGATGGCAGACTTTCAATGACCACCTCGCCGGAAGTTTTTGTTTTTGTCAGTTGCTCAATCAAAGGATCCACTACTTCTGTCTGGAAACTCTCCATCTCCTCTACTGTTAAACGTTGATTTGACAAAAGAACATCGTTGGCGAGAGCGTTCTTGAGACTTGCAGCCAACTCTTCCTTCTTGATGACATGCTCATCGAGGTGATCAGCGCAGATTCCGATTTGGTTGATATTCTCGTTATTCTTTTGTTGAAGAGCCGTGTTTTCTTTCTCTAAGAGCTCCAGAGAAACTTCTAAGCGAGCGGCTGTTTCTGGAAGTTTGTCTTTTCTGAGTTGTTCAATGTTAGAACGAATGTCCTTCAAATTGTCCTGACAATTCTGAATCTAAAAAATGTATCATGTCACAGTTATAATTGGTATATATTTACTATTTTCCTACACAAGATAAAATAAAGGAATTACCAAATTAGAATTAACAAATATAACTTAAAACATAGTGCCACTTATAATTTGTAAGGCTTTCTTAAGAACTACAAACTATAATATATATTCAAGACTCGCATAGATAATGTACCTTTTTCACTGTGCCCCCCATCGTGTCCTTTCTTGATTGAATGTTCTCTGGTGTCAACTCGATAGTGTCTTCTAAACGTTTTCGTCGCGAACCATCAATTAATTTTTGCTTCTCTTTAATAGATGCCAGTTTTGTTTCAATTGATTCCTGAAGACTCAGTGATGCTTGGATATCATTAAGCAGTGTTGACAAGTGGTCCTCAAGGTTTTCTTGCCTTAATATTGATATGATAAAACATGTATTAGAGACTGTTAATGTATTTAATTCATGTATCTCATCCCACCTTGAAATGTATTAATTATTATTTATCAATTAATATGATTAAGAAATGTAAAATTTTAAAATTATTGAAGTTTTGTACATTTTTATTATATGATTTCTAGATGAAATGTTATAATGTATTTGCTACTATTGCCATAACATTATTTTAAACAATTAATATAAGAAAATTTTAACCTTTCGTTAAAAAAGAAGAATAAGTAATTTTATAAAATGTTCAAAACTGAAACTCAAAACCTTTAAGAATTTTCGTGTATTTTAAATGGGGCAATTTTGGAATCTATCTCAATTTTTTTGAAAATGTGAAAAAGCTGTTTATCAGACATGTTTCCATACTTTATTTAGGTAATTTTCCCATATCATGTAAATAAGTATGTAAATTGTGGTAAAACGTTTTAGAAGAGAATGTGATGTCACATTCACATAGTTTTATATTTTTCGATAATATTAAATCACATAAAACTTAGTATTACTGCTTTTCTATACTGTAGAAATTTAAGAAACTTATAATATACTGCATAAATGATAGATCTCAAAATTTAAAACATCTATTGATATGTACTAAAAATTACACTAATCATGACAAAACTAAGAAAATATTTACGTAAAAATATTTCAAATTTAAGAATAATTTCTCAAAAACTATAACAAGACACTCACCTGTTCAAAACCGTTTCTAAATCAACGTCCAAATTCTTCATATCTTCATCCGCTCCACTTGACTTCAATTCTTCCTTGATCTCGGCATGCAATTGTTCCAACTCGTCCATCTGCGGTTGCAGCACATTATCTACTCGTCTCTGCAATTCCTCGACACATTCCACTGCCCTTAAAGCCTCTCCACCACCATGAGCGACACCCTCGCTGGTGTCTCTCTGGTTCTCTACAGTTCTGCATTCCTCTTCCAAAGTGTCCAAAGTGTCACACACCGTCTGCAATGTCTCCTGATACTTAGCATTCAGTGATCGACTGGCCTCCGCTGCAAATTGTCTTTCTTCAGCTGTTGAATTTAGTTTGGTCATTTGCTCTTCCACCTTTTCCATTTCTAACTCCAATTGATTGAAGAAGAATTGAAGCTCATCTGGCACACTGGCAATCACAGCCTGCCCTGAAATTTTCGTTTCGACTAATTTCGCCTTCAACGGAGTTACTATATTTGTCAATAAACTTTCCATCTCCTCCACTGTCGATAGTTGTTTAGAAGACAGAACATCGTTGGCAAGAGCGACGTCAAGACTTTTGATCAATTCTTCCTGTTTAGTAAGGTGGCCCTTGAGCAGATCAGCGCATATTGTGATTTGGTTTAGGTTCTCGCTAGTTTTCTGTTGCAGAGCTGCATTTTCTTTCTCAAATTCATCCAGGGGAACTTTAAGACGAGCGGCTGTGTCAGGGAGTTTGTCTACACGAAGTTGGACAATATTGGGGTGAATATCCTTCAAAAACTCTTTGCAGTTTTCAAGCTGAAGGGAAAAAGAAGTAAATATTAATATTCTGTAGTAGTCTGTGTTTAAGAAGTGTCAGCTTAATAATGATCTACCATACTACAATTCGCTGCTCTGACTTGTATTTATGATTTATTGAGGTTATCAGTTTTAAAGAAATTTGTGGATATAAAAATGCAATTAATGCATATGTTGCCGGCTTTACATTCGGTTTTCTTGAATATATAAATAATGTGAATTTTAAAGTGAAATATTTAAATTTAAATGTTTACCTTTTTTTATAGGTAACTTTTTTTTGTGATATAATAATTGTGACCAATGGTTATTAATCATAAACTGTCTTGCTTGGTTAATCAAAAAGTTGTGCGTTTAAAATTACTATGCAAAAATTTGCAGCATTTATTTTATACATATATGAGCTGAATTTGTTTTAATTGAAATACTAAACATAATAAATCGTAATCATTTTTGAATAAGTTTGTTTATTCTACATTGAGAGTGTTTCAAATAATTCGTATTATTGGGGTAAGAGTCATCGGAAATGTAACTTTATGATCAAAGAAAATATGATTGTTATATTGGGATAAATTGAATTGTTAAGTATAATATATAACAGTAATTTCATTTTATAAAATGGCCTATGAATCAAACTATGAAAACTATAAATGAACAATCTATGTAACAGACCTGTTTCAAAATATCTGCAAACTCTTCTTTCCTTGTTTGGAGAGTTTCCTTTGTAAGCTCCGCTTTGTTTGCGATTACAATTGTCAACAAATCGCTGATTTCAGTCTGTGTTTCTTTCACAGTTCTAAGATCGTCTTCAGTGGAATCAACAAGACTTTTTATGGCTTGAATGTTCTTGAGTAGCGTTGAGAGATTACTACCAAGATTTCCAGATCTGCACAATTAAATAGAAAATTTAAAAATATCCATTGAAATTTTCATTTTTTAAATTGACGATCTCTTTCTGATTGAAATATAACAATGAATAATTATATAAAAAAAAGATAATCTAATATGAAATTAATATAAAGATATTTGTGATATTCTTAAAAAATTTATGAGAAGCATGAAATGACAATATGTTAAAGAATTTATCTTTAAATCGCTTTGAGGTTCTAAAACTCCAGAAAGTGAAGTTATTTTTAATCATAGCAATTTATTTCAATAAATTATTTCAAATATTATTTTCCTTTATTATACATTATTCTACAAACTTGTCTTATTAAACATTGAGTCAAAGAACAATAGTATGACAATGTCTTTCTAAAGAGCTTGAGCTTATATATTTAGCTTATTATGACAATGCATTAAGCAATCTACATTTAACAAATATACAATTAAAATTTTTTTCGTGACATTTGATACCGGCTTTTGCAAAATCGTTGATTTAACAGTCAGTGCAAAATGTTGCAAACCGTGTATAATATAAAAAATAAATACGTATTTCGACAGTGTAACAACCTATTCAAGATCAATGGGGTTTATAATGTAGCAAAACTAACTTACCTCTTCCTGACAACCTTTAATGCAGCTTCTAAGTCCACCATAGATGGTTCCTTATCTCCTTCTCGCCCATTAGAACTTAACTCTTTTCTAATCTCGGCATGTAATCGAGATAAAACCTCCATCTGCGGTTGTAAAACAGTATTTGCGCGACTCTGCAACTCTTCGACAAGCACCACAGGTCCTGCATCACCACTGGAAACATTTTCGATGGGTACACTGAAGCTGCGGTCTTTTTGATCTTCTATAACGCGGCATTCATTCTCTAAAGAATCGAGCGTGGTGTATACATCTCTTAACGCCTCGTAGAAGTCGGTCGCAAAGCTCTGGAGTTGCTCAAGCAAAATCTGAACATTTTGAACAAAAATAATTTTTGAGACAGGAAAAAGTGTCCGATTCATTTAAGAAGAAATCGTTATTCATAGTTATATTTATTATAAATTACATTTCATTTGTTTTAATTATTATCAATTTTATTGTACAGTTTTGTGTTAAAATCATGTTTGAAAATTTAAAAAATAGCTAAAATATAAAAGGTCGTATAAAAATAATTTTCAAAAATCTATTAAATATGACTAACTAAAAACAAAAAGTACAATAATATTCTCCCCAAATTATTCTTCAGTGCAAGATAATTTTCTACATAGAGAATGAGCATTTGTGAACAACTTTTTACATTTTTATACAACTAAACTCCTTTTACAAATCATTTATTTAACCCAACTATGTTTCCCCAGTGTTATCTAGTTTTACGCAAACGCACCTGTCGATCCCGCATCTGATCATAGAGCTCTTCAAAATCAGCAGCAACCATCGTCATCTCAGCCCCCTCAGGAAATGTCTCTCTATCCACTTTAGCCGCCTTCTTGATCTCATCTGCGAGTGCCACCAGAGCCTTGAGATCGGGTCGTTTTCTCTCCGCCTCTGTCAGACTTTCGCTCAGTTGACCCAGAGCTGTTGAGAGAAGTGCTGGCGCAACCGGCAGCTCGACGCTTTTCTCTTGGAAACTGTGTTGTGTGCTAGCCAGCCATGACTTCAACCACGGTGAAGTGTATGAGAGAGGGAGAGAAAGTGGATTTATTTTCACAATTTGCATCACAGTTATACAAAATTAAAAGAGTCTAGTAAGGTAGTAAGAGGTTAAGTTGCTATAAAGATGTTGTTAAATTTAAGTAAGTAATATATTTAAGAATTATACTAATTGCAGGTAGATGATTACGCCTTTACCATACTTTACTATAGAATACTATAGTAACAATGAGTGCATGATATACTTTTATTGACAATGTTACCTCCTTTAGTTGTGGTGCATAAAAGATAAATTAAAACAATTATTATAATGTAAGTCATTTTGTCACATTAGTGTTTATTATTTAACGGATCTTTAAACCACAAAACCAAATACAATAAAAAGGAAACAATAATTCAAATGCGCAACAAATTAAATTGTTAAATTAATAAATATATTATATCACATATTATATTAGAATAGTATTAAAATTTAAAGAAATCCATTTCTTTAATCAATTTTTTTCGTAAAAAATATTTTCATTTTTCTATCACGTAGATTCTAAGATGATTAAAAGGATGATACACTGAAAGTTAACTACATTTTTTAACATTAATTCACTATTTAAAAGTATGAAAAGTGAACTAGTAGTGATCAGCGATTAATACCATATACCAAGAATTTGGTTGCTGCTTTTTGTTCAGTATAAATTATGTACAGATCCTTGTAAAATATAACATATATGATTATATAACAATAATCAATATGCCATCCTAGTTAATACTTCAACGTTGCCAATATAGTAGCCATGCCCTCTTTCTCTCTCTCCATCTCCCTTATATCTTATCCAATGAGCGCACCAACCTTGAAACTGGCCAGTCCGCTAAGATAGTCCTTCTGTCGTCCCTTAGCAATCTCCAGCTCTGTCACCCGACTCTCCACTGCCCGAGTCAGAGCGTCCAGACGTCCATCAGCTGATGTTAATTGGCCCTCGAGTCCAGGCAGCTGTTCCGCTATCACTGGACCGGTGTGAGGGGCCTGTCGAGATTGATTAGTTTCTTTTTTTAGACTCACGAGATCCTGTTGCCTAGCCTGGAGTTCAGCCGCTAATTTCTAAAAATAAAGACCGATGATGATAATATCACAGGTCACAAATGATAAATTTATGTGAAGAAAAGAGAATATAAACGATACACAGAACAGCATATAACAACATTATGTTACCATGGTTGAAATACCGGGCATTCAATTAGAACTAACTATATAAAACATTTTTATACATTAAATTACATACGCAATTGGTAAATATTATTCATTTAAACAGCTGTTATGTTCACGTATTTCTAATAATATCACTATAATTTAAATAATTGTGAAAAGACATAACATTATTTATGAAATAAAATTATAATCTTTCATTTTTAGATTAGTCAAAAATGTTCATATAACATTTTCCAACCCATATACGAAAAACAATTTGCGAGTCGCTTCTTTACTCTTGATATCTAGATTAATATCAAGAAATACAGGCAAGTTATACTGCTGTCTAAAAGATTGCGTAACTGGGACTCAAACCCAATTCTCAGAAAAGAAAGAAGTCTATCACCCAAACCACTATACAACTAAGTACACTACTGAGAATACGTGATACTATAGGTTGATTATGAAGAATAAACTTAAACTAAAGTTGTGTGTCTGCTGACATAGCGATAACAAAAGAATTAACCGAATAGAAAATAGAAAACAATCATTAGACACAAATATTTTTTTAAGAAAAATTCATATTCATAACTTGTTCTATCATCTTCGATTGATATTGAAATTCTGTTTTCTTTCTTCCAGCGATTTTTTAATTACATTTGTGCGTTAATATTTACACATTATTTACATAGTTCAATATGATGTAGTACTGAAAATTGTTAATTAGATAACATGACATTGTAAGGACAATTTATTTAAAAGAACAATTTACTTTTATATTTAATTTTTTTAAACGTGGAAGCAGAGTAATAGTGACGAGAGTTATCACTCTGTTAATGTTGTTCAAAGTGTCATGTTTTATTCATTATTTCACCCTTAAAAATTCACAAAATTCATAAATATTATTATAAAAGTTGTGAATATCACATTATAAAAATATGTTCCATACTGCTTTTGCCTGACACATTATCAGAAGTATAAAATTAAAATGTTTTGCATTTTGACTAATTGAACAGCCATGTGCAGCATACAATTTATCCGAATTAGGCATTTCACTTAATTCAATTAAGTCAATTGACGGGAAACAATATGGATTAAAAAATTACTTAAAATAGTAACACAATTTTCACTTATGTAAAGTATATTTTTTATGTGACAGGTCTTATTAATTAGTAGTCTATGCGAGGTAGTACGAGTACTTATATATTATACCTCTCATAGACTACTAATTGTTCTTCTTCCATTGTTCTTAATTTACAACTAGCGATTCAAGGAAAAAATATGAATTGTGCTACAATATCAAATCGTAATAATTGTACAAATCATATGTATGCGCTCCTAACAGCAACACATTGAATAGCTTTTTATATTTATTATCATATTTTACTGCATGAATCACCCTATATATAATAGTCAGTTTTAACAAATGGTTACAAAGACGAATTTATCAAAGTCGGGCATCAACTACTGTACAACCTCCATGATGAATGTATTAAAAATACATATTATATAAAATAACAAAAGAAAATAACAAGAACATAATATTTTATGAAAACAGAAAAGCAAGGATTAGAGCTCTATAAAGTAAATTGCAGTAAAACAGCTAACTAAATAATGTTAATAATGCCAAAATAGGTTAGCTTGCAGTTCGATTATCTCCACAGCCTACTGTAAATTATAATTGCATGTTTCTATCATTAATCTCAATTGATATTATTTTATAAAAAGTAAAATATTGAAAGGGACATACTTTAAGACATAAATTTTACAGTATTACATACAGAATTATTTATAAGTAAAATTTCAAAACTTTTACTGTATTAAAAATATGATGTATTTAAAAAATGTATTTAAATATGTTTATTCCAGGTTCGTTTTTATTTAATGATTAAAAATATTGCTTTATATGTGTTCTAAGTTTAATAATCTTCATGTCTTAAACGAAGTGGTTAATACTAAAAAAAATAACTATGATTATAATATAGTTTCATAAATATTAAAATACTGATATATATAAGTAAACTAGAAACAATCCAAATAATAAAAAATGACGACTATATTGTACAAATTAGTTATGAAAAAGTTAGTGATCAAAGTGTATTCAATTAGTGACACTGCAAAATGATAACTTACTTTCAATGATTCAAGTGTCTAGATAAATCAGCAGAACAAAAAGTAAGCCTTTAAATAAAATTCAAAAATATATTTTAAATTATACTATTGTGAATTGAAATAGTCGATGTGAACTGTTAAACGATATGATCATTGAAAAGGATTATTTGCTCAAATTTTTGCATATTTATATGTACATTCCAATTTAAAAAATAACTCAATCAAATAGAATTAAGTAAGTTATTCAAAATAAGGTATAATTAAAGGTATAATGTAATTTGCTTCATTGGACTGATTAACGTTATACCATTTCGAATGAAATATTCGCACGATTGAATGAAAGGTTTGTGAACATAATAATATATCAAATTAGTCTCAATATCATTGTATAATAAATACGCAGAAATATTTTTAAGCATTGAAATTCCCATTTTATTATACTCAGGCAAAATACAAAATTATAAAATTTAAAAGCTAATTATATTTCTATACCGACTAATTTCTATATAGTTCCGCCTAAATTGTATTCAAAAACTTATATTAAATATTTTATTTAGACTCCAAATATCAAAATAAATCAATATTGATATTGCCTGTCGTACCTGATCAGTCCTCACTTCCGGTATAATCACCTCTGAAGACATCTTTCCCTTCCTTCTTTTTGCTCCTTCTGCCTCCAACTTCTTTGTCCCCCCGCTAACTTTATCTGCCTCGACAGTTACAACTGCACTAGCGGTGACCAATGAACAAACCACTTCTTCTTCACCGTCTCTGATTAACTGATCGATTGGCGCGTAGTTTGGAGCCCCCTGCAGTACTGTAGACTCAGTATGACTCACCCAACTATCGATCTGGTTTGCTCGGGCAGCAAGATCATTAGCTGCCTTTTCTGCCGCTTCCAATTGATTGAGTTGTATCGCGTGCGCTTGTTGAAGGTCGCGAAGGTTGCGCTCCAAATTTGATACCTGTACGATGTAAACATTGCACCGATCATAAAGTAAACTCCACAATAGATTATTTATATTCACATAATCTTAATTGAACATTAAAATGAACGCTTGTCATTGTAACTTTAAACATGTTTTTATTCCTAGTTAATGAATTAATTCATAATAAATTGATATTTTGTCTAAAAAATAATAATCTGAATACAAAACTAAATACAAAACTAAATTTATAATATTATTATAATTGTGTTGAGCTAATTTACTAATACAATTTGCACATTAATTCATATTAGAAATATTATTGTTAGTATTATAATACATTATCATGTATTAAATGCTTACATATTTTGATTAAAAAGAAGAACACGTCGGTAGAACACATTTAATACATCTAATTATAGTTTCATGGCATATCATCAAAGAGATGTACAGCCAAAGTGAACAGAATTTCTAAGTACAACAGTTATATAAGTGAATATTTTACAATCAATATGGAAAAATAAAGTCGCTATGTGATTGGTTCAAGAAAGACCAGCGAATTAAGAGGAACAATACATACGAACACACAAAATATCTACCTAATACACAATGAATCAGATAAACAGTTAGTAACTGTCTAGTGATAATGTACGGACAAATTGTTTGTGCGCACATAATTTAAGTTTAAGCGCACATAGTTTTAACACAGAAATCGCTACACTTTCTAAATAAGACAGTTTATAAGAGTTAGGCGATTGAAAGAGGATAGTAAAATTATCTCTATTTTAAGCATACAGTTAGAATCGATATAATGCTTGGTCATTGAAGAACTGTGTCACCTCTTCTCACCTTTGAGTAACCACTTTGGGATATGTTCCTTGATCCGACGAGATAATTTACGCCCTACCGATGTATGTGTCTTCACACGTGAACTCGAATTTATAAATAACGTTGCTTTTATCCACAGGTAGTAATCTGTCTTTGATAGATTTAATAGGAACCGTTCTAGTCTTGTGTAGGATAACTAGGTTAGCAGCTGAAAAACACTGTCTAGTGACGAGTTG
>JAYRBW010036304.1:0-11900 GCA_036023295.1 Invenusta paracnida | reverse complement strand
ATGACATTCAAAAATATCAAGTCGCGATAATATATTGATAATTTTGGTGGGAGTATAAAATGGCGAACTTTGAATATATAAACAAACATATTTACGCTTTTTTGTCTGAGTGAACTCTCTTGGTATTATTACTCTATGGTATTAATGTTGAATGTTTTTAATTTTATTTAGTGTTTGATGAATTCTAGTTTTTATTTATTTTAATTAATTTAAAATTACTAGATTATATGTTTTACTTGTTTTTTGGAAAATTGGCACATAGTTTAATCGGATTAAAAAATTTTGATTTTCTTTAAAATAATTATATCAGGATTATGGCTTGTCAATTAAAAACTCAGCAAAATGATTTGTGCTACTATTTGGAGTATTATGAATCTGTTCGTTATTTCATATGAAATCTTTACAAAAGAAAGGATTTATGAATAGGTAAATGGTGTGCGCTCTTAACTTTTTACTTGCCTCTGATCGATTTTGTATTCACTTACGCATAATTAACATTAATAAACTTCGCTGTTTTATTTCTTGGTTGAGCTAATATTTTAAATGATAATAGACAGGTCCACTAGCGTAATGCATCGGTTCAGCTAATTTAAATAGATAAAATCGCAGTCATCTCTGAAAATAATGTGTAGAGAATGTTAGTCCATTGTTGAGAATTTGATGTTTCAGTTTGCTAGTCAGATATGTCAGAATCAAATAATATTAATAGTTACATTGCAAATTATTTAATGTTCTAATTTTTAATTATATAAATAATTACAATAAAACTGTTATACCAGTTGTTAATAAAAATTTGTTTTGGTTTTAAATCTTTGGTTATATGAGTATACTATACACAGATAATAACGATTATGATTTCATTTCATTTCCGAATCCAATTAAATTTATTACTAAGCTGTAATAATTCATTGCAATAAAGAAATATTTATGAATTATTTAATTTGAAGCTTGGTATTCATTGTGTTATTTACTTTAAATAGTAAAATAAAATATAATGAGACACTATAATATTAAAGTAAATGGTTACCTTATATTAAGCATATATATCCGAAAGATTTTATAAAACAATAATTATTTCATAGATAATTTATTGTAGATAAGTGTTTCAAAATGTTATAATATAAGGAAATAAAATGACATTTTTATCGATATATCAAATTAAAGAGTATACTATACGTGGTAACAATCTAAATCTAGAATATGTGTATCTGAAATATATAAAATATTAATACAAGATTGGTATAAAATAGAATAGTATAGAATAGAATAAAGTAGAATAAAATAGTATATACCTACATCTAAAATATATATATATCATATATACATTTATACATATATATGATTATTGAATGCCGTTATCTTCGAAGTGGTATTAAATTTTTGTAAATATTTCAAATATAACAATAAATATAATAAATATTAATGAAAGCGATTATTGCATTGTGAGATCCAGCACTTCATATTCTTATACAAACAATGACTGGCCTGAACATTGATGAAGGAAAGTACGTTGTTTTAAATATAAAATTAAAGTCTGATTCCAAACGCATGATTTACTTTTCTTATTAAAGACACTAAAAACAGACAGCGGACAAATTTGAAATGTTCTAAGCTTTGTGGAATTTCTAATATCAGAATTTCTTGTGACACACTGTCCACCGAATGCTTTGTTAATCAATTCTCATAGGCTGAGAATGAATTATTGTCGGAGTCATCATTTCACTAACACTTTAAACATTTTTAAAAATTATAATATTTTCTGTTTTGTTAAATTCCGAATAAATAATTTTTTAAAGCTTATATATTCATATATCCGTAATTAATATTTAAATTGACTATCTAGTTTTTTTAATGATTACCTTAAGATAAATGTCGTCCTCACATTTATTCTCCTTTCTCATATTTTTCCTGCTCCTCTGCTCTTTTCTTCTCTGAATAATCTCGCTCTTTCTTCTTCATACTCTTTAATGGATTTTTAACTCATCATATAGATTGAAGAGCTCTTTCGTCAGATGGATAACATCTTTATCCAGAGTCTGACCAGCGTCCAAAAGACCATCATTAATGACAAACATTGCTTTGAACTCTACGGCTACGACATCCTCGTGGACTCCGGTCTGAAGCCCTGGCTCTTGGAAGTTAACGCCTCCCCGTCACTGACTGCCTCATCTCGGGAGGACTACATGCTCAAGTGGGTTCTATTGGACGATGTTCTCACAATTGTGGATATGGAGGGCCGACTCCAGGGCCGGGAGAAACGGATTGGTGGATTCGATCTGCTTTGGGACGAAGGTCCGGTCATGGCTGAGGAGAGAGGAGGCGGGTCTGGGGATCACGTTTTTCTAGGTTGTGGTGGAACTGGAGGGAGCAACTCCTTCCTGGGATGCGTAAATGATCGGGAGGACCAATTAAGAACCCTCTTCAGAGAAAATCGGGTTAGCAATGGTTTCAAAGTCAACTTTGTACCGCATACTCCGACAGTTTCTTAGCCATCTTTTTAAGTGCTAAGATTATTCATCTGCAAAATAACACATCTTGATGATACATATTTATCTTTCTGTCAGCAGTCAGTAAATTGAGAAATATTAATTAATCCAGATGTGATATTTAAGGTTGTGAAAAATTTCAGGTTGTCGATCGTTTCATACTGCTTTTGATGTAGATATATGTTCTTTAACGCCAAAGTCATCAAACACCCTATGAAATCATCATTAAAATGTATATCTGTCTCCTAATGAATACATCGCCTAAACATGTGTGAACAATCGCATAATTTTACGTACGTATCATCACATTACTCCTCACTTCCAATGTTTACAGTATCATACTTTTCACAATTTAAAAAGTCATTATTAATTGTTATTACATTTTTATAATTCTAATTCTTTTCTATTACTATCGGTATTACTCTTATTGTTTAATAACATTAGTGCATGAATTAAATTGTCATTGTTCATATTGTATTTTATGTGTACTTCTTATTAATTTTATCTCTTGATTTTGAAGGCATGTTGAAACATGAGCCAAGCCCTGTGCATGAATTAAACATTGTTCGGTCAATCTTGAACACAAGAACGCTTAATAAAGAAAGATTGTGACCTTTATCGGGTCAGGGGTGAAATGTAAGAATATACCTCTGAAAACGAAGGTTTGAAAGAAGGGTCTTATTTTTGCTATGGGGTGGTTGACAATAACATTATATTTATTTTACATATTTTATTTGTGAATTATTTATAAATGTTTATAAATGTATATTTTATATTTATGTACGTCTAATAAACTGAAAACTATTGATGAAGAATATGATATAAATCTTTACTTGATATTAATAATAAGTATATGTAGGACAGGAAAATAAAGTGATAAATTGATGATATTAAAATGTGAAAATATGTGAAAATATGAAAAATAATGTGAAAACAGGAGGCCAAAGGCAGGTATCCTGATCAAGTTGGTCCACAAATAAAATTAGTAATTAGATTTACATATGTGTATGTATATAGCGGCAATCTATGTATACAAAGGAAAGAGACAATAAATGCATATTATTTGAAATATATACTTCATTATAATTAATAACTGTAATTATACCTATATGATACTAATTTGTATTTTTTATTTATACATATTTTCAAATATACAAACTTTGTATTTCATATATCAATTACAATTTGATTGTTTGTTTCTTTGTTTTCTAGTTATAAAATGTACTTATTCGATTTATTTATCTGGGTAGCCTGACAAGAAGGGGAAATATGGTGCTAGAGGGTCCCATGGCGTTCTAATAATTTAAAGCGATGCGTCCTTATTCATAAAATAGTTTTTTTGCAAAAAAGTATGACTTATTTGTCGTGTATATCAGAGATATTGGAACCGGTAGAGTGTAATTTAATATAGAATGCAGACTTGTTATTTATGTTTAGTAGAGTGACCCGTTGCTATTTTCACTGTCGTCAGGCACAATGTTATAAGTACACCAGTCTATCATCGTTATCGATTTCAGCCACAGACAATTTTAATAAATATATGTGTCTATAAATTTAGTAAAGAATTATTTTTCTACATTTTGATTTAGTACACTTTTGTTTAACTTTTATATCATCTGAAACATACACGGCTATAAGGTTACGAATTAGGTTACAAAACAATATAATGCCTTTAAGAAGCCAAAAAGTTGATCAACTTAAGAATTTAGCAATAAATTCAAATCAATTGCAAATATATTCCAGTAAGGGCAAATTTTCTGAAAAATTATTTCCTTTAAATGTAAGTTACCTGACGTATCAATCGGATTTTTTCAAATATGTACTACTTGATGGTACAATCTCATCCTATCGTACATAAAGCAACTGAAGGTCCATGCCTGCTAAGCAATCGACTAGCACAGCTGCTGCTTATAGCCAGGGGTGAGTAAGGTGCCCTGGGCGAGATTAGAACCCGGGACCTTCCACGCATTAAATCAACGCTCTAACAAGTGACCTACCTACTCACCCCCGATAATTCACATCAATATTATGAGATTAGTATGAAGTATTCTGCCCCTTATCATGCAATAAATAAGTCATCTAACAAATACTATTATATCACATATTTTGGATAGCCAAAAATGTTGAATTCGATGGTTTACAATGAATTTGAATTTATGTGTCACTTTAAAAAGTATAGTTGTAATCAGAGAATAGAGTAATTCTTTACTGTGTAGCTATAATACTTTTATTATAAAATCGATAAATGTTTAATGTAGCACATCCCTTTTTCTAATTAGCGCGAAACTCTCACGCCAAATACATATTTTATTGTTATATATACATAGTTGATTGTCAGACTTTCTTATATATCTCTATGAATAACACTGGAATTGAGTAAAAACATTTAATTTCTATAATAAACTTTGTTTTATAGATAGCAAACAAGTTTAATCGTATAACTAACCATTCAATATATACATACACAATTTATACAAAATTTGTATATATAACTTATTATAGTATATATATAAAGAAATATTTTTTTACGGAGCCATTAAAAACTGAAACCGCACTATCTCCAATTTTCGATTATAAATCGGTTTCTTGTACACTTATTCCACAAATCCAATATTTATATAATTGCCACTAACTTCAGCACTGAGGCAATGCTAACTTAAACTTCAAAGAATATTTTCGAAGAAATCTCTGACTAGCACCCTGCCTCTAATAAGTCGTCACTGTGCCACCTAATTTATATTCAAAATAGGTATTGATTAAAGAATCAAGCTTACATAGATGAAGAGTTTTATATTTAGAATCTGATAAGATTGAAATAGAGCTTCACTTATGCGTAATTGAAATGGAAGTCGCCTAAACGACATAATTATGCAAAGTTTGCGAAATTCTGTGATTATGAGGGCTGTAATCTTTTATGATCAACAATATTTAAGACTGATGCGCCCTAAAAGTAGTTATATATTTCCAAAATCCTCCAAATTTCCTGTAAAATATATAACAAATGTTTCTAATTCTTACTATTCTGAAAGAAATAATATATATATGTGAAGGATACCTGCTTGTTATACACATATCTATCGTATATACATATCAGTTTTGTTATATTACATGTATTACTTATATTATACCATTGTGTTTTTTTTATATGTTATCACAGCAAAATTTATTATCTTGATAGGCTGTATAGTTAACAATATAAAGAAATAACCTTACCTACATAGATACATAAATAAAGGATAGCTGGTCAAAAATTTTGAATTTTACTAACAAAGGGAGTATAATTTGTATCGCTTGTTTTTCAGTACTTTTATATTTTAAATACAAAACCTCCATAAAAACATAATTTCTGTAAGATAGTTCTGAGTGGGATAAATTACGTACTGTAATCTTTTTTTTCTGTTAACTACATTGCGAACCAGTTTAGCACATTAAAAATAATACTTTTTATACATTATTGGAATTTTACAGCAGAAATGAAAACAATTTATCACACATACAGGGTACATTCGTACTTTGATTATTAATAATAATTATTATATAGGTATAATATTACATATAAACCATATGTTAAATTGGTATGAGCGCACGTAATATATAAACAAATTTGAAGAATGAAATAAAAATTAAAATGTGAATAATTGTGTATTAACACAGCATTTTACTATTCCGTGAACTGTTTTTATTTATTTTTTATTCATAAATTTGATCCTACAAATATGCAGAAATAACTCGAAATAAATTACTTTTGAAAACAACATTTTCACACGCAATATTTTATTGGAAAAAGTGTATCTCACGCATGTAAGATAATTAAAAACACGGAAACATACAATTTTTTATAATGTATGTAAGTATTTACTATAAAGAAATTAGACTATATATGGTAAGTATATATAAGGTGTCGTCTATATAAGTCACAAGGGTTAATTTTTATCCATGATAAAATCTCATTTTAAACAAAATCTCTTTTAAAATACTAAATGGGCCTGAAAATGCAAGCGCGCTATGTTTTTTACAGATAGGCATTGGTTTGATACAAATAAAACGAAACATGAAAATGAGAAGTGTTACACATATTTTTCTTGTTTATTAGTATACTCACATTATATGCGGGTATAACAGAAAATTAATAGTTTTATCATGAGCTGCTATATACAGAGGATGTTATGGTATACAATATATACATAATAATATGCAATCTTATTTTAATGGACATATATGGACATATTCATACTTGTAACATTTAAGAAACTGTGTACATATTAGAACATTTTGGTGTGAATTCGGCAATACTGTGCACAGTATAATAATTAATACATACAATCAATGAAAACTACATTCAAATATAAAACATAAAAAACTTTTACTGACCTACATTATATTATAGTAAATAAAGCTCAGTCCTTCATTATTACGTCGTATGGATATTTATAATGAAAAGCAATAACCTTAATACAAAATTAGTATAGATTAATTAAACTACTTACAATAGAAAGGCGATTTTTGCACACTGTGTGCATTCTACGTTATGGTTTTCATCAAAATTTAAGTATTTAAAAATGCATTGAATACAAAATTAATTTTTAGGTGCAGCAAAAGATATTTTATCACAAATCCTTATACATTTTTTATTAAAGTGTACTTCAGAATTCTCAAAAAAAGCTTCAAAAAAGCCTGTATTAATATACATATATTTTAAATTTATAATAATGATAAAGTTTTTCAGGAGATTTTAAATTATATACTATAATACAATACTGATTTCTATTAATGTTTTGTTACGAATAAATGTGTAGTTTATGTCACAAAATATAAATACTTATTTTTAAGAATTATGACAAAATATCGACGAAATTTGTAAACAATAGACTGTTTATTAAAATAAGTATTTATAGGATAAAATCAAGTTATATATTTTTATATACAATATATACTTATTTACAATCATTTCAAGCATACAATGTTTAGTTCTAATTTAAATATTTAAATTAGTTAAATTAATTGTAGCAGGATTTTTTAAACCATGTAGCATAAATTTCATACTAATGAACATAAAACACAATATTCTTTATATTTAATTATACAGAAAAGGTATGTACATATATTTGTCTTGATTGTAAAAATTTTGCGTTGATAAATGTGCTAATACAATAATAGAAATATAGAATTACACAAAAGAATAAATTCTTTGTGTTCTGTGAGTAACACTGGGAATGATCGCTGGCGAACATAATAATTTTTATAAATGATGCTATAAATTAAGTGTTATTGTTTTAGAAAATGATGTGCAGCACAAATGAAATAATACAATTAATTTAATGTTGGCTATTTACATATAAAATATGATTCGATATATTTTTTGTACAACAAAATCAGTCTTCCATAATGTTACCACTTCTAAATGTATAAAACTTTGGTCAACCGCATATTGCAAAAACGTGTAGTTAAGAGATAATAAAAGATACTTGTATTGTACCATTTTGAAAGTGTGAGTTAGACAATTTTATCAAGAACATATTACGCTCTATTAACATCTTTCTAGCGCTCCCTTTATAATTATAGCAATCTTATGATTATGTAATATGACACTAAATATATTAATAGTTACGTGAATATCATATTTAACAATTGACTTCCTTAAAATAATGGGAAATTCTAAAGGTAAAAGCATATTTATTGAAATATTTGAAGTATATTTTAGTTTTACAAATATTTAAAAGTTCTATCCTTTTACTAAATTTTATCTTGCAATATTTAATGATCATCTAGTCAATTAATTCATTTAAATTAATGATACAAGTGAAATTCTATATACATATACTTTATATTATAACCAATTAAAACCATCCGACAATTATATTATAAAACTTTTCTCTTTTGTACATATTCTTATTCTGAGACATAATATTTCACATGTAAAGTCCTTCATAAAAACTTATAAAAAAATAAGAATATGGCAAAGACTGTAAATTTGCGTGAAATCCCTCGATTACGAATAAGTTTCAAAATTTACATGAGATGTTCTGAATCTCCGGTGAGTGATGAACTCCAAATTCTCTAGACTGAAAATGCAATAATTTGTGCGTAATTCATCAATATCGATCATGAATCATTGTACCTACACAAAGTAGTCACAATAATATAAAACATAAGTGCAGTTCTTAGTTAAACCGTTGGATTATTTTTTTAATTATTACGATAAATTAAACAAAGATGCGTTGTTTTAAACACAACATACAATATATAATTAACCAACTTGACAATTTCTATACTAAGACAAAATATAAATTACTTAAAATATTCGGGCTCAAACAACTTTAATCAATATCCATGGGTTAATCACCCTGGGCATCAGTTTTGAGTTTTCTGTTATAGATTTCAGTTGGATTCAAGTTTTGTGTCTGAAGGTACGATTGTACAATTTAATTTCGACATTGATGCCGATCTTCACATCATCTCGAGTCGTACACACTCTGGTTCGGACTCTCCATTGGACTGGCGACGCTTCGGTAGTGTCTTCTGGTTCTTGTGCTTCCCATTGTGCTGACTCGACTGGGGAGTTGTCAGTCGGTAGTTCTCGCAGGTTTCCTCCAAAGCGGAACCGGGGAAGAATCGGCGCTGAATCTCGGCAATCACCTGAAAGTGAAAGAATATTAAATGAATTACAAACACTAAATACAATTGAAAATCTTTACATTCATTTCCAATATTTGAAAACAGCAAAGGAACTGGGTTCCGTTGAATTTTAGGAAGACATTCAATAACGTTAGAAGTTCCATTACGAGCGTGAAGACTTATAAAGAAGATTAGAAACGTATTTTTAGGATAAACTATTTTTCAGACTAAATTTCTGGATTCTATGAGTAAAGAGTATAATAAAATTTAGGAACTCGAGGTTAAATGCCTCCATTTAATATTAAATAAAGTTATCATTAATATTTACAAAAAGGAGTAGGAGTAGAAATTAGCGTACAGAAATGTAACAAGCAGGGGCATTTGATGGCTACACTAAACAAACGGTTACTGGCTACAAGTAAGCATGTTATGGGTGTAATAAGGGAAATAATTTAATTTTTTTAAACACAATGCAGCATGATTCATACTTCTTTGAAGTAAAATGGCAACACCGCTTTCACACGACAAAGAACTTATAGATAAAATCAATTAATATAAAATAGTATTGAGGCTGGATCATTCTGTGAAACATAAGATGACAATGGTACCTAACCTGCATTCATGCTTAGGAACAATTTTCACATAACATTTTAGGTTTTCTAGATTTCCCCTTGCTTTATCAGTGAAATATTAACGACCATATTATAATATAAAATATGCATAGAAAATCAACTGAAAAGTATGAAATTAAAATGATTGAATAATGGACATCATTTTAAAAGAATCTTACCTCTCTGTTCACGAAACAAAAGAGCAGAGACACCAGGAAACCCTGAAAAAAAAAATGGTTTGAATTTTTAGAATAAATACAAATTCATATGAATAATTATCTTTAAATAATATAAGTTTTTAATACAAGCTTTAATAAACTGTAGTAGATATTCATGAAAATGTATCAAAATTAATTAATTTTATTTATTTTTTATAATTAAAAGAAATGTTTAGGATATTCGTATATTTATATTATATATTTGTAGGTATATCTTTCTTTTTAAGTATATATCTATATATGGACATATATACAGAAATTTAGAAGGAATAATAAATATATGCATATATAAATTATTTGCTGTAACGAAATTAACTTAGGATAATATCTAGTAAAAGCAAACATATATTCGAGTATAAGAACTTACATAAAATAAATTATTCTGAATTCTGATAATTACTTTTCTTGTGAGAAAATTGTCAATCGATTTTGTCTTTATTTAAGTTTTCATGTATACTTTCAAAAACTGTATATTAACTAGCTTTTACATATATATATATATACATATACAATAATATTTGTTTAGTATTTAAGCAGAAACAATCCATCTTATGTAATGACGTTCAGAAAATTAAAAATGTAGAGAAAAATTTCTTGTGAAAGTTATTTCATTTTTCAGTTGTCACGATTGTTTTTTCAATATAATTTTAATAATTATACAGAAAATTGGTGACACTATTAACAAAACTTGTATAATGTAAACAAAATCATACCATTAAAAAATGTTTTAAGAATAAATTGAACAAATGAGATTAAATTACTTCAAATTAAATTTTTAATAATATATACATTGAATATACTATGGCATAATTCTACTATTGTTTAAAGTAAATATAAATATATTTATCTGTTTTTATTCTTAAATACATGTTTCTGTTAAATTAAACATATGGATTGAGTTAATGAAAATGTGCCCAATTCTATAAATTTATTTTAAACATATAATAGAACATATTTCTAAATATTTTCTTTAATCATTTTTATACTAAATGATGATTACTTTCTATATCTAATTCATATATGTATATATATTATAAACATGAAAATATATTTCATTAAAAAATAATTTTTTTTGGTATATGTAGTGTAATTAAAAAAAACCAAGAAATTCATAATACATTTTGAAATTGATTACAACATATTTTAGATGTTATGCGCAATATATGATTATACAGGGCCGCCATAGCCTTTAATATGAACCCCCCCTCCCAATGTTGAAAACCCATTTCTAAAATTGTCTAAGTCTCTAAAATATTGATAAGTAGACATTTGTTAGTTAGTAAGTAAACATTTGTTAGATTTATGTGACATACTCCAAATTATAAAAATCGATAAATATAACATTTTGATAAAATCAATAATATCAAAACATACTTTCAAAATTAAAATGTCATTTACTGTATCATATTGTTACTAATCATATTTATGAATTGAAAACAGACATTTACACAGATATGGCAATTCTTTACAAAGACTGTATTTACAGTAAGCTAATTGCTATAAGTATAAAAATTGTGAAGATCTTTCAGCTCATTTTGTGTGAACTCATTTATGAGGAAATGCTTATTTAATTGAAAACTTTCCTTATTATAAAGAAAGTTTTCAATTAAATTAGCATTTCCGCATTTTTATTTGGTATGACAAATACAACAAAATTAAAGTAACGAGTGAAAGACATAAACACAATCTACAAATAAAAAGGTTTAAAACAAATGAAAAATACACTCCTATAACACAACAGTTGAATGAAATAAACTAAATTCAAAAATAAAATAAATAAATTCTCGAAAACAGTTCATCAAAATCTATACCAACTAACTATTACTAGACAACTAAATTTGACAATATCCAACTGGTAGTGCAACTAGATAGGTCATTCCTCCTTTGCACTACCATTACCACACTACTATTAGAATTACATACAAATGATACATTTTCCTTAATTATAGAGGCTATATTAATTGTGTAAT
>JAYRBW010036293.1:0-11900 GCA_036023295.1 Invenusta paracnida | reverse complement strand
ATAATTGACACATATACCTACTTATTTTTTATTCATCTTGTAGGTTTCTGTTTAACAGCAAATTATATTAATGATATTAATTATTGAATATATTTAGGTATATATTAATCAATAATGTTAATATATATTTATTTATTTTCTTTATTTGTTAAATAATATTTATGTAGATATATATTTAAATATAATACTACAGCCAATTTGAATTCTCCAATCAACGATATTTATTGTGATACATTAAAAGTAGATAACGTATACAACTAGATAATAAACAACAAATAAATGTAGGTACAATCAATTACAAACTTAGTGAAAGTGAATTGTACAATTGTTGAAAACATTTTCACGCTACTTCCCAAACAAATTTTAAACTAGTACTTTTAGGTACGCAATTTATTTATTTATTTTATATTATTTATTTTTAATACTGTTTACAGGCGCGGATCTGGGTTAAAATCATAGGGAGGGTTTAGAATTTATAATTTTTGAGCGCCGAAGGCGCGAACATTTTTGGGTCGGGAGGCGTAGACCCCAGCGGAGTCCAGGAGCGGAGCCCCTGAGGGGCGGAGCCTCTAGGGTGGTAGGGGGGCAGCCCCCCTTTGAGTGGGGGCGAAGTTAGGGGGGCGTAGCCTCTCGAAAAAAATTAGAGTGTTTGAAATGAAACAAAATTAATTTTATTAACATAAAATTTATAGAGTAAATAGTAACTAATAATTATTATAAATAAAATAAAAATTATAGTAATAGTAAAAAGTAACACCCCCGTACACCATTTCCACTCTAGCTGCATAGCCTGATAGGCCTATATATGGCGTAGATTCTTATCGTGTATCAGAAAATGTCTATAACTTGTGGTACGTAAGTTGTAAAATTTATTAAATTAGAATTCGTAAATAAGATTTTTATTTGTTGTACACAGAACCAAGGCAGTTGTAGTCTATCTAAGTGTTTTTTTGCTTCTTCTTTATATTAAAAATAAATAAAAATCCCTTCTCAGAAAATTTTAGGCGGGGTTTAAACCCCGCGCCTGATAGGTATAATACTTTATTTGCACATATAGATACCTATTACATTGCAAACATGTACTATAAATTTCTTTATAAAATAAAACAAATAGCTATGGTTAGCCTTTAACATAGAAATCTACTTAGATTTAATCTATTTCTATGAATCTTTCAAATGTATTAAACGTAATCCTATTGATAAATATTGATAAATATCTTATAATATTCTTACAGTCGCAGAGTATAGCAATAATTTGTTTGACTAATCGTGCTTTATAAGTGAATATAATTTATTATATGCAGAGTCTGCTACAGACTGATGGAAGCTATCAGCATAAAAATGGATTTGTTTACATTTATCAGTAATATTAATTCGTTATAAATTAATTCATGTAAGATATTCATTTATTTATACAAAGTGCTTAACCAGCAAAAGTAGGTCAAATGGGGAACATATTTAACACTTGTTTCAGGAGAGACTCAGATGAATATAATGAATACATTTTATGAGGACCATTATTTAACAAAAGCTATTCAAAATTAACATTTAAAATTAAATTAAAATACTATTCATTGACCTATAACATTTGCAATGGTCATAATTATACGATTTCTTCTTCTTTTACTATTTGTAATGTTTTCTAATGTTTTCTAATGTGGGAAATGTACGTATAGTAGGAATTAATATTACAATATCACAAGAACGGGCATTTTTATACAGCTTACCATACTATTTAATATTTTAAAATAATTCAACTTTTTTCGTATAGCCCACCGAAAGTTAATTAGTATGACAAATTTTATGTTCAAAGCTATTTATATGCTTATAGAACTCGAAATATTAAGTTTCAAAAATTGACATTTTTCATCATTCTTCTTCTTCTTATTATTATTATTCGTCTTATTCTTATTCTTCTTCTTCAGAGCCAATAACACCCACTAATAAAACTTTAATCGATTTTTATTGAAATATTCAGCATATATTGGAAATATTGCAAAGATGAAAAAATGATATTTTCCACAAGCAACTATTGCTATGGGCCTAGAATTTGAAAAGCAACCACTGTTTCATAGCTTTAAAAAAACAAAATAACATTCTATCGTGTAGCGTTACTTTAAATTAGTTATAGCGTGTCAATTTTCATGTTTATGCCTGCAATGGGTAAAATAATACATTTTCTTATCCAATATAATATTAAAAAGTAACTTAATATTTGGAAAGAATAACATTTATATAGAAAGAATCACCGGAAAAAACTATATACTATTTTTATTGGAGATTTATTTGTAATTTAATTATTCAATCTCTATGGATGTATCTATTTTTAAATCAATAAGTGTAAATTTATTTCAATCCATATATGTTTACCTATTATTTAGCGCCTATGTATTTCATTTAAATGAAATTAAAATTGATGACATATTTTTTAAAGTTAAACCAAAGACGTTTAAATATTAATATCATTTTGTTGTTTCATTTTAATGTCTTTAAGTTGAACTGATAATTATTGATTGTTTAAGTATTTATACCTGGCGCAAAACAAGGCAGTTGCAGAGCTTCTAACCGATAGTCGATTGAATAAGTGTTGCAGTTACAGTGTATCGATCAAATACAATGGCGAAAAGAATGGCAAGATTTAGTTTTTACAGCACATGCGAAATAAATTATTGACATGGCAAAAAATGAAATACCAAATAATTCACATGCAAAATAGTTGACATACTAATATTTACATCATGTAAATATTTGCCAATAAAATGTATACTATACATATATAATTGTTAAATTTAAGAACAAAATGTGTGTCTCCTTATATTAATTATACACATATCAAAATCTGTCGTCTATATTCATTTTTAAAATGCTTTTGCTTAACAACAAAATTTAAAACCTTTTTCCCTTTCATTTTAACCCGTAAAGTGTATTCTTACATATATGCGGTATGGAAGATATAGTCAAATGCTATTTATTTTGTATTCTTTTATCGATTATTAGACGATCGTTACGTCATACCATAAAGCATCATAGTAGGCATTATAATTCCATGATTATATTGTAGATTACGCTGTTGCTATTTTTCTAATTTAAAATGTAAATATAATATGGCTAAATATACATTTTAAGAAGTAGGTTTAACATTTATTTTGCTGGAATCGCTTTATTAAATATTATAAAATTAGAGACAAACTGTTTTGTTAGCTTTATAATTTAAATATATTTTATATATCTAATAAATAGAGTAAAAAGTTGGATATTATTAGTTAATGGTGTTACGTCATCGATATTTCAAGCAGATCGCCAATGCATAATTTGTTAATAAATATTGTCGTTCTTTTTGTTGCATAATGCATGCGTGCAGTGATAACTACTCAAGAATACTAAACAAGTTGTTCATTTAATTATAAAATACATATTTATGGATAGTATTGTATAGTATACGGTTGTACAGCTTAGACATATATTTTAAACATTTTAATTGTAATAAGAAATTATATACTGCACAGTCAAATAGTGCTGAACTTTTCATTAGAAAGTCCAAAAGAAAGTCACCCAAGAAATGGTTTATATTTCCATTTATCGTGTAAAACTTGTGCCGAAAATGTGAAAGAATTGTACTTTAATTAGAAAAAATAAAATAACCACAGATTGGCATTAGAAGGTATACATCATAGATTGGCGCAAATGTAAGTTGACGCTTATTAGAATGCAACGATTGATCGTTCCAGCGATTTGAGTCCATAAAAAGTAAAACCAATATCTGAATATATATAAGTAAGATAATATTACAGAAATAACAGAAAAGGTTACAGAAGACTATATTGACATGTTTCATCTGATCTGTATATATAAAGTAACCGGATTAGTTCATAGTAACTATATGACTACTATACTTTAAGAAAGTAAATAGATTATGCTGATCTAAATATCAGGATAGTATATCATAAATAAGTCTGTCAAGGTAAACTAAAATAATTAATAGTAATTTAATGATTAGCCACACCAGAATATATGCTATTAAAAATTTCACTACCATCACTATTAAAGCGCGGGGATCGTACCCTCGGTGATGGCTGTCTACGGGGACGCGGGTCAGTGGGAACTGGCGAAGAAGAACCATCCCCGTCATTTGGGAGGAACTTGAGGCCAATCTGGAGACTGTCACCAGCAACATACTTCTCCGTGAAGTCCTTTCCTACACCGTAGATTTTATCGAGGCTGCAAAATTTGTAGATCCAGCAGCGTGATCCCGGCGAATTGAACTTTTGAGTCCGTTTCTTTAAAATGAGAGGTTCGTCGCCCTCGGGATCGGCTGGGTTGAGAATAGCGAGGACAAAGGAACGGTGGATTGGCCACTGACGCTCTTGGTCCCCTTTGATCTTCTTGGGGCAAACAAGGCCGACGCAGAGGAACTTATTGAAGGTGAAGTGACCTTCACCACCGCCCGGCTGGATGTGAAGACCAAAAGGGTAACCTTTCGTGTCTGTGAAGAGTCCATCGCAGATGTGGGTCCCGTTTTTCTTGTTGTTATTGAGGGCGTTGGTGTACCGATGGGAGATACTCGATACGGACCATTTGTAGTCCCAGCTTCTGCCAAGTACATCTAGCTGGTAGCTCGAAGCCTCCGAATACACGGAAGATTCTGTAATGTCATTGATTGTGTAATATAGATATATTTTCTCCTAAAGATTGATGAAATGTCTATATAAAAAATAAGCCAATAGTTTCCAAAACAATTACGAAACATTACAAATTGTGCTCGTATTCGCAATGTGTGTATTATTTAAATTAAATAATTTTCGAAAAAAATGTATACAAATGTGAGTCATTTAAAGATTATTCTTAAGTTTAACGTTTTATGCACCTCGAAACTCTTTCTACGAAGACTGGAATTCCTTTTGCTTTTGTAATTCTCGAATTCAACCTCTTTATAATTGGCTCATTATAGTCAATCAGTTTATTTGTATATTCATGTTTGACACGGACATTATAAACACTAATAAGAAGCTACGAAAATGTTTCATTTCGCCTTCTTATATATTGTCAAAATAATATTTGCGTTTCATCGTAGCGCAAATCATTGCCGTTATTTATTACACATATTTTAGAGTTGTTTAATTTGAACATTCTATTTCTATACTACTATAATAATATTATACTATATATACTTACTGGTAATAATATACTATTATTGTAAAAAGACAGATAATAACGAATTTAAATGATAACATTTCGTCAACGTAAATTTTTTTAGAGCAGCATAACATTATATGTTTATTTACATGGTAACACAAACATTTGAAATAGACAAAACAGTAAATTTCTTAAAAGTTTAAAATTAAAGGCGCATCAGTAAAACAAGTTACAAGTAATAAATAAATAAGTATAATTTAAATTAAAATTGAAGTGTAATTTCTAGTTATCATAACAGCTAACCTCCACCTTCCCATATTTTAGAAATATATTCGCATGATAAATAAAGAAACCTCGTCACCATTTCTATTCTCAAAACGGGCATATATTTATGACGATTTCATCACGGAGGCTGCCTAAAACCGAATTGGAATTATGCCAAATTGTAATAACATCGCATTTTAGTTTATTTATATTTGAATTTATTGAGATTAATTAAAATATCATGAAATATTTTGTTATGAATATCATAAACAGCTATTTTGTATGTTGTAATTCTATTTCGATATATAATTCCAATTCAATGATATGTACAGTCGTACATTTTTCCATGTCGATGTTATTCCATTTGTTGTAAGTCAATTTGATATGTATGGCGAGTGTTTTGAATTCATCCTATTTTCCAAGTCTTTAAAACGAAACGAAAGTGTGTACCTGGGAAAGAATTTCAAGAAAAGAAAAATGCGATGCAAAAGTGTAAATTTTAAAGGATGAACTAAATATTTTTTGACGTGAGAAAAATGTAGGAGCTACTGAGTCCGAAGCTGTACTGCGCAATTTAGAGATGCTGTTTATAATTTGTAGTATAGAAAGTAGACAAGGAAGAAAATGACATATAGCTGAGAATATCCGTTCGTGTCTATTTTCTCTTTCAATAGTTTACATTGCTTCGAATAATTTTAATACATTGGCCTTTGTTATATTTTTCTATATTTACACATAACATGTATTTTATGGTTATTGCAAATGTAGTAACATTTTCATGTGAAAACGTCAGAAATTATTATTTGATATGCTTTTTTTAAACGTAAACAAGATACATAGATAGAGTACATATATATAAATATAAAGCCTCTATTTATGAAAAACAGACTGGGGTAGAACAGTATTCCAGAATTGAAATTTATTCACTACCCACTACTAATTATAATAGAATTGTAGTTTATTCAGATTTTATTTATTATTATGTAAATTGTTACATTTAATTGGTTGATTTTAGAATTGTAAGCGTCTTTTATGACTCCGTAACATTTTAATGTAAACAAATTAAAATAACACCGTCTCAGTAACATCATCTTTCCCTTGTGTCAACTTGTCATCGAAGAATAACCAAAGTTGTACAATGTAGTTTCCAAAATACGTGAAAACTGACGCCAAACTTGCTATAGGTGAGTATTAGCATTTCAAGTAAAAACCCAACATATTAAACTTATACTATAGTTCTGAATTTCAGTTATGAACTGTATATCTAGGGATTAGCTAAACCTAAACTGCAGAAAAACTTTATGCTATAAATTTTGAAAACAAAATGTAAAGCAGCATTTCTTAAAGAAATACAATTAATATGACATGAATTTATTTATACATGTTATAATAATAAGACATTTTATATTGACAATTATATTATATAATTATAATATTTATAAAATAGGTCATACTAAATTGTTTATTAAGTATTTCATTTAGGTATCAATAGAATCAATACTTCAGTTTCCATCACACAATTCCTGGAGACTATTTATATTTTCCAACAGTTTACTATTGAGTTCATTGATGCTCACCAGGGGCGTGGCAACCCCGAAATGATAATTAATGGATATCAATCGAAAACTTTAAAATTTGTACCAATAAATTATATTAATCTTCTTATGAAGTCATTACGACTTCCATATTATATATTAATATATATTCTGCATATCTACAGTTAATCACCCCAATGTCAGGGTCATATTATATAAAATGTTTAATTAAGAATCGATTTCCTAAATATTAATATTCCATTTTCATTTTTTCAGCATGCTAATGATCCATTACCTCGTCGTGATCGTGAATGTGCTTGGTTGTGGGACCGATCCTCGACTGCATGTCCATTTTCTGAGAATGAGCGATCTTAAGGATACAAAAATACAAGCATAGTGAAATATAGTCAACTCTTATTGGAGGGAAAAAGGAATATTACATTTATATGAAATAATGTGCAGTTAAATGTGCACCCTAAATATGTGAATACGAGTATAATAATAGGTATGTATATACAAAGTGAGATCATAGATACCATTTGGGTTTACATGATTTGATATATTGATTATATTGATTACTTTCTATGAGTAGAAAGAGACTATATATAAAAGACTAGATACATTGATAATATTTAAATTGCATTTAAATATTAAACTAAACTGTAAATGAATAAAACGGATAATGTATCATAATATAATTCTATTGAAAGATATCACAAAAGAAGAAAAGTACAAATAAAGCCACAAGGTGTTTATTTAGGAAGCAATAATTAAAAATGTATTGTGAATTATTAAACTTCGTAATAATTACTATTCTATGAGTATGATCAATTAGTTTGTTGCCAAAATACTTAACTACAATTAAAAGACAAATATATATTCTGAATTATGTAGTCATTAAATATAAATCTAAATAGCAAGAATTTAAGGAGTATTAGAATTAATCATAAATACCTATAAGTTTTGATAAAATAAACAGGAACGAACGAATGAAATTAAATGTGTTTATTGAAGACATTTTTTAAATAAAATATGATTAGAATTAATAAAGAATTCTCACTCATGTGTTGCCGTTGACCATGAACTGGAGCATGTGACGTCATAGTTGCCGAAAGTTGCCGATAATAGTTCTCCATCCACTCCATCTTTTTCTTCAATTCCTGGTTCTCCTGTTTTAGCCTGTAAACTTCGTTCTCCAACTGATTTATTCGAAGCTCCGAAGGTGGAGGACCCTGAGCCTGACCTGTGTTTCGTCTTTGAATATTACCAGGCATCATATTCATACCAGCACCAGGCATCATATTCATAGCAGCACCAGGCATCATATTCATACCAGCACCATGCATCATATTCATACCAGCACCAGGCAAAATCCTAAATTCAGATACAGGCCTACCTTGATTATGCC
This sequence comes from Invenusta paracnida, assembly GCA_036023295.1. NCBI lineage: Eukaryota > Metazoa > Platyhelminthes > Proseriata > Coelogynoporidae > Invenusta > Invenusta paracnida. Next base: position 3,560 of record JAYRBW010036293.1, on the reverse strand, counting down.
TATTCATTATAGGTGACTATAAAACTTAGGTAAGTAAACAGATTATAAAATGAAAATAAGATCACAGAATATACTGCGGAAAACTTTGTTTTCTAATTTAATATAGTTTCTTGTGAATGCTGCTTGATATCAAAGCACAACAGATTACACTGAGAAAATGCTTAAAACTGAAATAATGCCACTAAGAGTGAAAACCAGCACAGAATATTTACAAACTTAATTCTGATCTCTATGAAACAAACCACAGCTCAACTAACAGAAAATGAGACTAGAAACTACAACAGAAGTCAAAATAAGTTGCTTCTAATGTTTGTTAGTTACGTACGTATTCAACTTTTGCGATGTCTGGTATTACCAATTCCTATGTCTTTTTTATGTTCTTTCTGCGCACTATTATTATTCACTGAGTTATAAATAGATTGGTTGTTCTGTACATAGAGCCACAAATATTTCCATACTTGTGTTGGTATATATAACTTCTAGCTGTATAAAAGAATAAACCGACAAATATTAAACGTTGGTGATATTTCATTGGCTTATTTTTACTTCTTCGATTGTTTTTGTACGATTTCGATTTTGTTAGCAACATAGAAATTAATCAATATAGGTATACTTTACTCTTACATATATACACATATTACATTAGACACATATTATATTGAACACATATTACATTGGACACATATTATATATTGGACACATATTACATTGTACACATTTTATATTCTACACATATTACATTCTACACATATTATATTGAACACATATTATATTGAACACATATTACATTGAACACATATTATATTGGACACATATTACATTGTACACATATTACATTGGACACATATTACATTGTACACATATTACATTGTACGCACTCACACCTATACGTATATATTGTAAATACGTAATACACTTGTATTTTACTTACATGTTGAGCACGCATTGAAATCAGTTGTAAAAATGGAAAAATATGTACGAAATATTTGTTTTAGGTAAGACCATGTATGAAAATAATTTAAAATTCTTAAAATAATAGTTTATTCAGTGTAAAATTAACACATGCACTTTGTATTACAACCGAAAAGTTTTTCATTTTGTTTTAATAATGTTCATTTCACCCACATTTAAAGGACTTAAGCTACACAGCTTGTGATTGGTTTATTTATATAGTGAACAAATCGAGGACATTTCAAGTGTGTAGTTATTGTATTGTATTGTTATTATTATTCTTCTTCTACAAGTGCATCAGCTAATGAATGAAATACAGCACTATATTATGCTTTATTCAAAACTTATAATGACAAGATTTTGGAGTTTATATTGTTCTATATTCGGATATCGATATATTTTAGATTATAGATAATATTCTATAATACTCTGAATATTATTATTGTTTTGAAATATATTTTCCCTTTCTATATTTCTTAAAGTAAATTTGTATTACACCATAAGTCATACTCATATTATGTGAATTAAATGCAGTTATTTAAGACTTACATATAATTTACACTAATGACTATTGTATGATTAATGATTTATGCCTTGAGATTATTTCAACAACAATTTTTATAATTTCTTCATAAATGTATTATACATATATTGTTAATGATAGACAAGCACAGAAGTGATTTTATTTTTAAAATTGTTATTCTTTTAATACCGAATTCGGACACAGAAGATTATTTAATGCATTTGAATCCTATTGTCACGATTATTGCCTAGAAATTGTAATAAATTTTAATTTGGAGGCTTCTTTAATATTTGAAATAAAATGCAGAATTCTAACACTAAGAAGATTAGTTAGTATTTTAAAATATGACAGACTGCAGTGATTGAATATTTTACTTGCTTTATTTAGAAAAAGTTTCAGTATCCAAATAAATAGTATGAAACGACAATTTAAAGCGTATAATTTATTTTATGTTTTTTTTTAATTCGTACCAGTAATTACATGACTTTTTTCATGCATGCTACATTTCTGATGCAATATGATAGCATATAAAATAAATGCTATTAAACCTTAAAATAATTCAGCGAAGAATGTATAACTATTACTCTTCATTCATTTTAATAATTCGTAATTTATACTGACCAAATATTTATAAAAGATTTGCTTAATTTTTTCTTACTGTGGCAGGCATTAATTTTTTACTAACTAATACGTAAAATTTTATAACTTCTACAAAACATTCTATTTAGAAATAACTTTTATGCACAGCTTTTTTAAAGTTAATAACTACTGCATTAGTTTTTTTAAATGGATCCTAAAACGGAACTAAACATTAATCTTAAATATTCAATCGTTTTGTAAAATAATATAGTAAATACATCGTGTGAATACTACCGTTAATCAAAATACTAATGTAGAATTAACAAAGTTACAACATTTTAACATGTGAAAATAATAGCAAGCATATATTTAAGTATTAAAACAGGTGTACAAGTCGTTCAAAATTTTTAAAAATGTTGACTAAAATATTAGTATATTTTTAATTTCTTGCTGAAAGCATATTTCTCACCTAAAAAATAAAATAAAAAATAAAATAATGATGACAAAACATATTATAATGTAGATATACTTGATATTTTACAGATTTTCAGTGTTTTTGCATGAGATTATTTTGGCTTTGCAATAGCTGTTTCTGCCTCAAATATTTGGCTACTTGGCGACAACATGTATTGAAGTGATACAAAATATCACCTTTTTTCGTTTTATGACCATTTACAATAGATAACAATAGACATATTTTGTAAAATCCACAATTAAAAGTATATTTTGCTATAACTATAATTGTACTAGTTAAAACTTATTTGAATATTACCATAATTCTATTCGCGTATCTCTTGGTTAAAAATCGATGTTTATTGTTCTTATTAATATTAGTAAATATTTATATTATACTATTTCTATCATATGATTGTAATAAATGTACGTAACTCTGTAAGGCGAAACACATTACTGTAATTTCTATCATTTTTTGCGTTTCTTTGCATTTGAAAGAGTGCAACAAATATTTGTTCCATTGCGGATTTTACTACTAATTAATCAATAAAACACACAATCAATTTTCATTAGCAGATATGTTTACATCACACAAGTTGAATGTCAATTAGTTATAATAAGTTTATGTACGCAGAATACAGAATGTTTAATTGATTTCACATAAAGATTGAAACTTTCAATCCATTCTTTCTAAAACTATGGACGTATTTTGATTATCAACAGTGCCAGTGGCGGTAGGAGCAACAGTTGATGTTGATATTGTGACAAGTGCGTGCTCTTTGGACATCTTGTGGCAAGTGTGGGCTCTTTGGTCATATTGTGTCAATGTGTGTTCTTTGGTCATATTGTGGCAAGTGTGTGCTCTTTGGTCATATTGTGGCAATGTGTGTGCTCTTTGGTCATATTGTGTCAATGTGTGTTCTTTGGTCATATTGTGGCAAGTGTGTGCTCTTTGGTCATATTGTGGCAATGTGTGTGCTCTTTGGTCATATTGTGTCAATGTGTGTTCTTTGGTCATATTGTGGCAAGTGTGTGCTCTTTGGTCATATTGTGG
>JAYRBW010036282.1:0-11901 GCA_036023295.1 Invenusta paracnida | reverse complement strand
TGGGTCTAAATCATGAATTCTCTCCTATTCTTTAATATGGAAAATTAGAAAAAGTGTCTGGTGGTACTAAAGAACTGACTATGCAGCAGCAGACGTTCAGTTTCATGATGTGGGATGTTAGTACTAAACATCTAGGGGGTTGATTTTTGGGACCTCGTTTCATTAGGTTGGAGCCTCTGGGCTCCCGGACTAATACCAGTCTAAATCCATGTCTACACATATGACATTTTTTGACGAACCAGGTCAACGCGTGAAATGTGTTTACATGATAAGATTGATTTGACGAACTAAATATAAAAGGAAGAAATGTCTATTTTTTCATTTGGTTAATAATTTTATACAAGAGTGTACCCAATGTTTAACTTAAAGGCGTATAAGCATTGACAATCACATCAGTGTACTATTATTAAAATACGAGCTAAAACATATTAACATTCATTTATCAAACTCGTTATATTTACTATGTGTACTATGTTGGGAAATTCTTGATATGGATACGAAATTTTGTGTGTAGTCTTTTCGTCTTCGTCATTTATATTTAAAATCAAAGAAATAAAAAAAATAAAATTGATTATTAATATAGGTTTACTTAAAGATTTGAGTAATTATGATCTTAATCAATCATTAAATTAACAGGTTTAAAAAATGAAATGAAATTTGATGTAAGCACAGAAATGAAGTGAGAGAAAAATTAGTTAATGTCTTCAGCAGTTACGCATTTAGTAAAACCATCAATTGTAGTATATCCAGCACTCCATCTAATTTGCATATTTATATTAACTTATGAGAAGCTATCTATCAATGTAGGCTTCCCGGAGTTGTAGTAGCCCAAGGATTACTATATACCAGCCATTATATAGGAATCCTTGAGTACTCCTCCTCAGTGATTCACTTTGTATTTAGTATAAACTAGTAGCAGTGTGTAACACCCTGACACTACATATTATATAGCAATCCTAGCGGTATAATAATTCGTTCTGTTTAGATCAAGAGTTCACCTTCTGAAACAAGCAGTTATTGTTTGGTTACACTCTGCCAATGAGGATAAAAGAAGTTGGAGTTTTTCCGAGTCAAATAAAAATATAAATACGTTTAATATCCAGATTTGGTTCGAAGAACTGATTCGTCCAACCATCTCGATTGTGTAGACGGCCAGGAAATTTGGTCAATTTAGAATGACTTAATAAAAAATAACTAACCTACTTATTTGTCAATATATTTGGTTGGATTCATATATACAAATGACCTAGTTTTCTTGTAGATCACAGTGTGGACAGGTAGACGTAGCCATAGCAACACAACTGCCAACGTGTCGATTACATTATCTGGCGAAGAGGCTGAGACTCTACCTCGAATTCTGGCGGATGAGAAGCGTCCAATACTTCAGAGGGGGGCTGTTGATTCCTTCCTTTTGTCCACTTCACATCATCTTGGATCCCTGCTGACATTGCGGTGATTTTAGTCATCGGTTTTTGGTGTAGTCAAATTTTAGAATTAAAGTAGAAATTAGAACGAATTCAAATATACTTTTGAAATAATTTCGAGAATAAAATAAAACTAAATTCAAATAATTTTTGTAAAATTTCCTTTGGGAACAAACTAAATATATTAAATGTTATTATTTATTAAACAGCAACCAAAATAGACATTATATAATTAATTGTTTGCACTAAAGTAAAGCATAGAAGAAACGATAAAATAGCATCTCCGACCTTTTTGATAATTCAGATCTAGTTAATATATTATTTAATATCTGTGACATGAACTTAAATTATTGGTTTGTTTAATGATAATTCAATTTTTATTTACATGATCATTCTCTTCAAATTTAGTTAACTTCATTTTAATTTTCTGATAAATTAAAGTAAAATGTTAGCGTTTTATCACGTCCTGTAGACTACGTTAAAGGTACATAGTTATAATTAGTTAATAATATTTTCAGAATTAATGTTGTTTTACACTAGAATGATAGACTAATCATCGGAAAAATTAAAATATGTACATTTCTATAATTAGTTTAATATATGTAGAACCATTTAATTTAGCATTCAATAAAATGTAATACACTAAATAAAGTCAATTAAAATATATTCCATATTAAAACGTGGAAAATGCTTCTGATGTTGTTCTACTTTGTATTTTGTTAATCCAGAGTTTACCATGACAACGCGGGTGACGACCCGGGCTGGTACTTCAGTCGAATGTGTGTGGAGGACCTCACTTCAGGAGACACATATTACTTCTTGGTTAATCGATGGCTTTCGGTCGACCATGAAGATGGAATGGTATATAAAGAAACTATATGATAGATACGATGCTCTCAATTTTAATGAAAATGAAGTACTAATCATTTTAAGTTAATAATAACCATACTATTTCTTATCTTTAAAAGTAAACATTATTTTTAGTGGAGCATTACTAATTTTTTTAAACATTTGAACAAGTTAGGATAGTTATTCAAAATTGTAATTTTCTATATTTTTAATCAGGGACTACTATAATAACTTAAAGAATTCCCTGATTTTAATATTAACACATAAGCTTTAAATTGTTCTACTTTTAAAACCAAATAACTAACGTTTATCATCCACAGACTATAAAATAATTATAAAATAAACAAGTTCAAACCAACGATTACATGATTATTTTTGAAGGCAGCCTAATGTAGTTAGGTAACCAAAAAACTGTTAACACGGAAATACAGAAACAATCAATAGACATGGATCTTATAACGACTAGAAGAGAAATTGCTCATCTTGATAATAGGTATATATACATGGCATCGAACGACTTAAAATATAAAATATAATGTTATATGTTATATGTTTGTACTTAAGGCGTGTGTCTATATCGAATATGTAAAATTACATGTCATAGACACGTGACGTACTTATTAAAGTAGAACAAATGCCGGAGTTTTGATTGGTCCGAATGTCTATTTAAAATCACACTGAAATAACACTGAGTAAAATAAACTAGCATACAAATACCAAAAGAGGACATATTGTCTCGCAGTACTTGAGGGCTGAATATATAGTTTATTAGTACTTAGACGTTTGTGCATTAGAAGGTGATAAAGTGAGTGATCTAGATTCAATTCGGCTTTTCGAAAAATATTAGAAGCTAGAAGACGTAGGCGACTTGAGGCATCTTTGAAGGAATCGCAGTTACATTGACCATTCAAACTTCGCGTTTAATAATAATATTTAATGAATTGATAAGTTTATTAGGTAGGAAAATAAAAACTGGACCGGCGTATTCAATTACAGATCGAATGATGCTATAATAAATAGTAATAAGTTTGTTGGGATTAGTCAAATGTCTAATTACACAAAGGGAGTACATATATGTCGATTACAACGAGCGGATGTTTCCTGGATGGGATCAATCCATTTGAGATCCGATGAAAATATAAAACCAAGGAGCTTTAAGCTGTTGATATTTTCGACACCAGGAATGGAAATTGTGTTGATGATATCATGACGCTTGCCGAAAATGATCAGCTTAGATGTGTTAATGTTTAGTTGAAGATTTACAGAGCTGCTTTTTGTAAGAATTAAGGAGAAAATATTTCTGAGAATTTTTTCGGAGTCAGCAATGCCTTTGATGATTTTAACAAAAATACTAGTGTCGTCGGCATACTTAATTTGATTATCGGACTCAATAAGGTCGGCAGTATATAAGACGATAAGATACGGACTCAAAATTGAGCTCTGGGGGACACCGATCATAATGGATGTTAAATTATTGAAAGCTGTTCCGATGGAAGTATGCTGTTTTCTGTTGTTCAAATATGGGATAAAAAAATGAGTTAAAAAAATATACTGATTAGGAAAGTTATAGAAGGCTAGCGTTTGAATTAACATATTGTGGGAGAATGTATCAAAAGCTTTTGAATAATCCAACGATAGGAGTGCTGCACCTAAGCAGTCGTTATCTTCAAGCATTCTAATTATACAGTCACGGGAGTGAATTAAGACACAGGTTGTAGAGGACTTTAGTTTAAATCCAAATTGGAAACGTTCGATGTGTTGAAGGAAGAAGGATGTCATACTATAGCAAAGACAAACTTTTCCAGAATTTTGAAGGGAACTGTAAGCAGAGAGATCGGTTTAAGGGCCTGAAGTTAAGGAGAATTAGATTTTAGAATTAGAGCAATGTTAGCAGTTTTCTATTTCTCAGGAACGTACTGATCAATAATGCTACAGTTGAATAATTATGAAAAATGGGTTCTACAAGCCAAAGGGCTGCTTATTTATATTATATAAACGAATTAGCAAACTGTTACTCCCGGTGGTATTGGACTTCAGACATCGATGTCATGATAAGCGTCATAAGCTTCACACAGAGGAGACCAATCAGATAAAGAGCTGGAAATATAGATTTCATCTACGGAAGTGGAGTCTTGTGTAAATACCTTGGAGAAAAGATTATTGATATGGTTCGCAGCAGCAGTCTCATTCACAAATTGATCAGGGATTGAGTTAAGCAAAGCACAATTCTTTGATCCACGAATATAATTGACAGTATTCCAGAGATCTTTAAAAGATTTCGAGCTGCGCAGCCCAAGTGAGCTTGCTTTGGTTATCTCATTTTTAACTTTGAGTTTCAAGTGATTAAACAGAACAAAATTCTTTTGACGAAGGGTAAGCCAACGTTGGTTAATTAAAAGTTTTAAGACAGGAGTGATCCATAGTTTGTTTTTTGGAGAAATAAGAACAGTAGTTCTGGGAACCACATCAATACAGGTAGAAAGAAGAGCATAAAAGATGGAACGTTTTAAATCGATGTCGGGTGTTGTGCAATTGATTAAAGTTAGTTTGTGAAAATTTCATTTTGAAATTTTATCGATATTAGACTGACGAAAATTAAAAACTGTAAGTGTTGTAAAGTTGGAAAAAGGTAAAGTATTACGTTTCTGAAGAATGCAATTGTGATCAGAGTTTGCAATAGGAGGGAGAACAACACATGGTTGGTAGGAGGGGGAGATATCTTAGAGGTAAACATTTTATCAAGTATATTATTACCGCACGTGGGTTGATTTACTAAGTCAGTATAACATCGAAAAGCAACTCTATGTGAACACAATTGAAAACATTGAAATCACCACATGTGACAATTATAGAATTGGGTTGTATAAGTAGAATATGAGAGTTGATCATGCTGGATAAATATACATTAGCATCCAAAGAGTCGGACGAAGACAAATTAGGATAACGAAAATATTATGTTTATGGATAAAGACAGGCAAACAGTCAAAAACAGAATGAGCATCAGAACGAAGCCTTTGAGGCAAAAGGTAGTCAGAACACCAAAAGCAAAGAGCTCCACGTCTACGTGAGATGCGATCGTGTCGAAATAGAATGTAATTTTCAATGTAAATTAAGCTTGAGTCACAATATCTTGATTAAGCCATGATTCAGAGACAGCAATGATGGAGGGACTGAAGGTAGAGACGAGGACACAGAGTTCGTCTAATTTTGGAAGGATAGGTTTGGCATTAAGAAGAAAAATAGAAGGAAGACAGGGTGACTTAATTTTACATGTATTCTTAAGCTGAATATTCCAATTACTTTGACGATTCCCACTTACTGAACATTTTGAAGTTGATTGACAAAGTTGAAAGAATCTATGATGACATTATCGACAGATAACTTTCCTTTAGCAAGACTTATCGTTTTGTCTGGATGAATTGTTTATTCCTAGATATGGCTTTTTCTCTTCTGCACCTCGGAGATTTATCGTAGTTTAAGAATAATATGTTATCTTTATGCAGTTGACATATCTTTAGATGTTACTACATTACATAATTATAAATTTATACTGCTGAATGTCAGACTCCAGAAATGTATTGTAAAGATTTGGGAATAATTAAGAACTGTTTAAATGTGAGATTAGCGCAGCTACACGGCCAAAACTTGATTTTTGGTATACTTTTCTAATCATACATTATGAAGTTTAATTCATATCTGTAGAATTTTCAAAATTGTAATATAATTAAACTAATATTAATGAACATTATTAACATTGAAATAATTATCACAAGTGTAAAACTAGAATATTAGCACTTATATGTTTATATTAATTTTAACGAAATGTTATCTTATTTTACACTTATTTAATTTTCCTTGTCATAAAATGACGAATAAAAAGTTAATAAAGTAAATGTTCATCCTCTAAAATTAATTATCGACCTGTAATAACAAAACATGACTTCAAGATCGATTGCGTGTTCCAAATTGCCGGAAGAGAAGAAATCAACGGTTTCGAGAACGTATTCTGGACACGAACGAGCAAGAACCTCTTCGATGGACATCTTTGGTTCTCTGTAGTGACCCGACCTCCAAGATCCAAGTTCTCTCGAGTACAACGTGCTACCAGCTGTCTTGTGATCATTATGTGGACTATGATGGTCAATCTCATGTTTTATGGACAGGTTGGTGATCATCATTGTTTGAAATATATATATATATTATATTATGTGCACTTGCGCATTATTGAGTCAAAAATATTCTTTATAAATAATGATTGCAAAAAATACGTGGCATATTACTTCCGATTCTCAAATTGTATTTCGTTTTATTAAGGGTCATTTAGTTTTCAGTTTTAAATAATAGCAATTTTAATTAGAAAATATATCCTTATTTAGATATTTATTAATATACTTCATTTTTTTATATCATAAAGAAATTGTGTTATTATAACATCATAACTATTTTTTTTAGTTTTACAATAGTTACAAGTAGAAATATATACGTGGCATATACAGAAGCTCCAAATAAGCAACTATTATTTCATGTTAGTTTCGATAGTTCAGTAGTTAGTAATTTCAAATTGAATTTATTTCTTATCACAATTTTTTATCTTCCAGGCTGACAAGGTTGAAAGTCCAAAACTATTGGAAATTGGACCAGTTAAGATCTCACCACACAGCATTTTCATGTCAATCGTGTCCGCATTGATAGTCATTCCAATAAGTCTGCTCATAGTTGTCCTGTTTAGAAACCGCCGGGATAGAGTGAAAAAAGTGCCCCAAAAAGTAAGAATACCACTTAAATTATTTTCATCTTTTTAATGTTATTTTATTACGGTGCTTATCAGTTGTAGAGCGCTAGGTTCGAACCCCAATTTAATTCAATGATTTAATTCTTTCGATCCCAATTGACTATTTCTTGTAGACACAGTTGTAGATAAAGTTAGGATTATACCACTAAGTGGTATCAACAAGTCTTGGGAACGCCCATCCTGCTGTCAGTGTGTACTCTCTAGAATTAGCCAACATGTATAACTTCATCGACGGAACTTAAAATGTTTCTAAATGAAAAAATTCAAGTCTACTCACGACAAACAATTTACATTTTTTAAAGGAATACATCTTATAATTAATGCAATTATGTATCTTTGTTTGAGCTTTTTTGACAAAATTTTGTGCAGTTATTAAATTTTTGAATGTTATAGGTATACATTAATAAATATTTTTTCAATTTTTGATAGTTTATTGAGTTATCAATATTTCAAATACGAATATTTTTTACAATTTAATTAAAATACTGAGAATAATAAGGTAGTCTATCTTTATAATTTTATTATATACATAATTAAAAGTATTATTTATAAAATTGAATTCTCTCCTGACGTGATCTCACTACAACAGATTCTCAACACTGCCTTCGTTTGATTGTTTCTATTGAGATACAACTCGCTCAAAGTATCACACAGTATTGGTTCCTCTTCAGCTATTAAGATATTCGCAGTTTAATATCTATTTTTATTCAATAATTATATTTCTGATGACTTTTTGTTGTTAATAAAATAGGAATGCGCAATAAGAAATTTGAAATAAATCATGAACAGGTTTAATATTTTTAAAAAGTAAAAATTGAACGAAAAAATAGTTTATCGCACAACTATAGAGTTGTATGAAAAAATCGTATAGTCTGGACAGAATTGTGTTGAACAACTAAAATCATATAGTGTGGACAGAATTGTGTTGTACAACTAAAATCATATAGTGTGAACAGAATTGTGTTGTACAACTAAAATCGTATAGTGTGGACGCACCTTAGCGAATTCGGCTAAATCTGAGTCAAACCCAGAATAAATTAGCATCAATACGTTTTTGGTAGCATTAGACATATGTTAATATATCAACATACTGAATGCCTCGCTTTGTAGCTTTTGGGGAATATTTTTTAAACAAACAAACGTGTAAGGTTGTATTTAGAAAATTTACACCATATTTCGACTTATATTTTCATTCATTATTAGACTTACAGCTGCCCTGGTTCAAAGAATTTTTATTTATTGTTAATAAATTTGTCTGCGACCTAATATTTAAGACAATTTACTAATCAATTTAAGATTGTCATACCGGATTTAGATTGACTACAAATAAATAATCTGCACAATCAAACCCAACACATTTCAATCAAAGTCTGAATAAAAATTGTATTCATCTACTGGATGCCACACGATTCACTGCGACGGTCACTGCAGGCCGATATGCATTTCAAGCCACTACGGAAACAGGAACACATTTTTCTTAGAAGCTTTGCAGTTACATCTAATGAATTGTAGAAGTCTCTCTGGGGCAAGCTCTAGGTCTGTCCATTTTCCACGATAACTAGAAAAAGATTTTGAAGCAAGTCTTGCTAAGTATAATGAATGATTTCTAAATGGTTTTGTAATTTTTAAATAAATATCTAGATTCTATTATCTATATAGCGTGAAGGACTTTGAGACAACCAACTTCTACTTAAATTAAATTAAATTAAATTAAAGGGAGGATTCTGTAACGATTAGATAGAGAAAGTAGACTCACGTTATATACATGGCTGGTCAAAAGATTTTCACACTTGTACCTTTTGATTTCGATGTGGAATCCTGCCCGAAAATGTTGTCAGAGTCTAGTTGTCCTAACAATTTTGCAAGATCACGTACATCATCATTCTCCAACAGCTTCAAGATCTTGCTCTTCTCTAAAAAGATAATAGCTACAAATATATATGGCTGACACATATTGGTTAAGCGTATAATATAAATTAATTTCCAGATTAATGTCAATATACCAATATCAGCACGGTTAAAATGATTAATAATTATGAATAATACACTTATTTAGAACAAAATTTGATACATTATACAGGAAAATCCAGAAGCATCTTAGAAGATGATCGGGCTGAGTACCCACTAAATATATATGATATAATATTGTTTTGAAGTAAATAGTTTTGCAATAATAGAAATTACAAATTTAAAATATTTATAAAAATCTATATAGATATCCAAATACTTATATATTTTATGTATATATATATATTATATACTTATAAGTAAACAAATATAAACTTACCTTGCCTATGTACATATATTTGACGTTGAATCGCAACCACTCCAAGCATGGGCAAACAGGAGCTGTTCTTTGTAACTTTACAGCTTGCAACAAGCTTTGAAGACTTCATGATTTAAGTACTTTAGTCCATCTTTCCTTACGTTCAGCACAAAATATTATGTCATACAATGTTTTATATCAGATACCAATGTGACATCAAGAGGACTACCACGTCCGTATCCTTTGCAGAAACTACCACTTCTTCAGAAATTGCCTTCCTAAGGACCTTTTTAACTCTCAGGATGTCAGCATCACCATATCTATAGACAACTTTTAGATCACCGACTTCAAGATGTGCACCGAGTAATTGAATGAATTGTTCCTTATATTCGACGTATTGCGTAGAAACATTTCACGTGTATAGTAGTGACGCTCATTCTTTCAGTGACAGTGATATTTGCTCAGTGGACTTGATTGACATGGCATCTGTCTAGCCATCATGAAAACCACAAAGTACCGTTCATAAGTGAATTGTATCTGTATAGCACATGCCCCAAATATATATTGACCACCCTCTTGAAGGTAGAATTTGGTTGCCACTGAACTTTGTGCAAAAGTGCACCTCCATCAATTATGCACACTCTGGCAGTGACAACTTTGTTTCTTTCAACCTTGTCCAAGATTTCATTTCTCAAAATAGACTTATTTGATTTGCGCATCATCCCATCATCCCATTCTTTAACAGGGATGTTGGCTCTAGGGTGAGTTCATAGTTGAAATGCTTAACAACAGATTCCTCTTTTTGAAGAAAAAAGCTATTAACCTTGTAAAGAGTATTACAGGATCAATATGGACGGCCTTTTTCTCGATTGTAATATCAGGCCGCAAAGACTCGAGCGTTTTCACTTTGTCTTTTCGTCTCATTTTTGCATCCTCTATGCAAACGTTGTCTATAATTTCTATTTGATGGATCTACCAACGCTGTTTGAGTCGTCGCAGTATATCCCCTCTTCCCCCGTAGATGCTAAACCAGTCGAGAGACTTCTCAAGTTTACTAAATACCACCTTTCACTTTTTGTATGATTAAAACTGTTCCTAAAAAAACTACAAAGCGAAGCTTTTAATATGTTGATCTACAAAAAAATCGGTTCTAATGGTACCAAAAACGTATGGATGCTAATTTACTCCGGGTTCAATCCTAATTTTCTTAAACTATTAAGAATTAATACATTTCTATTGGGATATATCGTCAATATTTACCTACCTACACAAATTAGTAGAAACATTTGATACATTTTCTATTTTGTTTTATAGAACATATTTAGGTTATCTAAAAAATTGCATCATATTTAATAATGTGGCTTTGATATAGGTATACCTGAAAAACAAATATATTGTTTTATTAAAAACGTTCAATTTTACATACTAATATAGAAAAAACCGTATATTGCATTTAAATAAATATTTGCCAAGATCACATATATAAAACTTTTTTTAATTTAAAAATATAGGAGAAATAAAGATTTTCAGCTTTTTATTTATTTATCAAAATTGTAGATAATTGGGACCAACATAAAGCATAATATTAATTCTACAGAATTTAACTCTGGTTCTATCTTGCGTATTCAAATGATATAACTGATTCTTTGCATACTCCATTTAGTTATTATGGATCTCAATTTCCTATCTTATTTTCTGTTTATTATTTTATTATTCTTTTTTACTGAGATAATGCCCAGACTTGCAATGAAAAATTGTAAGCTCATATTTTAAATATATATACTGCTTTATACTTGTATGGACTTTTGAGTTCTTCAAATCTAATGAATCCACCTCACAATTCACAGCTCAATCTGTAGCGCAAATATTTCATACTTTTTTGGCTCAATATATTTGCAGCCACCATGTTTATTTGCATGACGACTTTGGAATTTATCTCCAAAATATAAGTTTTTACTTCATCTTGATGTTTTATTTATAAATAAATCTAATTGTTTCAGTAGCATTTCGGCTCCCTACCTTATAATATCTTTGCTTTTTTAATGCTACCGGAGTCCATCTATTTAGTGTAATTATTAACGAATATCTTATTTCCCATATTAAACCATCTTCAAATGTTACTTTCTTTCACACCATTAAATCCAGATGCATTTCAATCAAGTTGCTCCCTCAGACGAAATCAAAAGACCCCCAACACCCTTCCTTCCTTCTACTGCTGATACTAACATCTACGAAGTCAGAAGTGAAACGTCTCCCCGTTCTACTAAACCCAGGGGATTTTTGGTATGAGGAAAAATGGAACAGTGACTGTTTTTTACATATTTTTAAATGGATAACCCTACTGTTTATATTTGCTGCCTTCTGAAAAAAGTGTGAAATATGTTAATTAAAAGTGGAGTTTAAATTTTCATCAATAAGTAAATATTTTAAAGAAAGAGCTCGTTGATTCTGAGAGATCATTATTTATACTATTAATAAAAGTAATTAAAAAGTACTTGCTGCGGTATAGAAGTTATTGTAATATTTCGCCGACTGGCCTAATCATACAATGATAAAATATGAAAAGATAT
>JAYRBW010036271.1:0-11901 GCA_036023295.1 Invenusta paracnida | reverse complement strand
TTAACTAATAAAACATGATATGTAATGTTATTAATAATGTACGTAAACAAGCTATATATTTATTCGGTCTTTAAATTTATTTAACTAGGACAGTTCCTACTGCTGTAAATTATAGATGAATACATAATTTATACACAAATTTCTAATAAAGATATTGAACTACTAACGTTTAAATGTGAAAAATTTAGGACAGTTAATACTAATTATGCAGCCGTTGACGTATCATTTCTATATTTAGTACTATTAATTGCTGTTTTAATATAATTGCATAGGCCTCGGTATACATAAATTTACAATAAAATAAAATTATAAGAATAAAAACTAAACAAAACTAAAATATTAAACTATAATATTACTATATTACACTAATAATTATATTAATAGTAAAGTATTGCAATTATAAGTAAACATATTATGTACTAATAATTAATTGTAAGTATTGTAAGTCAATTATAATTAATTGTATGTATTGTAAGTCAATTATAATTAATTGTAAGTATTGCAAGTACTTAAAGTCACTTAAAATGTATGGTAAGGTCCGATTCACTGGGTAGGAAATCCTGGGACTCCCCGAAACACCTTGAAAATTAAGTAAAAATGGAAAAATTGTGGAAAAATTAAGAATATTGGATGTGGGAGGTTATATTTTGGAGTTTTTAAAGTGTTGGAGGTTTTTCTTGATTGTTTTTTCTGACTTTGAAACTCAATTTTCAAATTACTGATTACTATATGACACGTGTGTTACGAAGTTGTAACATGACTTTCAGCAACCCATCATTATACATATTGCCAGTTGGGTTTATAATGTTGTCCATCAATGTGCGTTTCGCTTTCTTGACAGCGACTTCAACGTGGTAATTGGATTGGGTGAATGAAACTGAAGAAATTCGATTACAAACACCCCAAAGCGACAAAAAGGCTGATGTCTGAGATACTTCGAGTTCAGATCCGTAAATTCATCACTGGAAATGATTTCTTGGACACCAAATGTAGCAAACATGTGACGTCCTGAAGATGTTCTGTAGATGTCGACCTAGCCCGACAAACGATCACCGAATACAAGGTAATGATATCCGTCATATTCAAAGAAGTCGTCAAATGTTGACTCAAAAGGAATTGAAATAATATCGCAAACAGCTGGAGGTATCGCCACTTGTGATAATGCAGCTTTAGAAGCTTGCTAGTGCTACATAGGTACTCGGTGATGGGTAAGGTGATGTGGCATTGGTGGCAGAGTTAGTCTTTTCGGGCATTTGCGCAATATCGAAGTACCAAAGTAATGTCCGTTGTTTTAGGCGAATCAGATAGTATATTTCTATCGTAGAGTGTTCGATCACCGAGAATTTTCAATGGAGGCTTATGATTAGTAACAACGACTAAATCGACACAACGCTGAGTAAAATAAAGTGTCTGCTCCAGTCCATAAGCAACCGCCAAAGATTCTTCTTCTATGGGATCATACCGCTGTACGGTCGAAGAGAGGAAACGAAAACCTGCGAATGTGATATTCCATCCGTCGTCGCAGCATCCTGGTAATGAGGCATACACAGCTGTAATGTTTTCGACTGAGAAGTAGCCGATTTCAAGCTTCGACTATTCAGGCTGAAGACAGGTTCGTCGCTGGAGGTAAAAATTAGAACCTCTTTCTTGGTTGTTTCAATTATCTCTAATTTCGAGGCCTGAATGGCTGCCCCAAGCACATGTGATCACGAGAATTGTGTTTTGGGATTGATAAATAGTTTAAAAGGCCTCATTGTCTTTACGGTGTTGGGCATAGTTTGATACAAATATAATATAAGAATGACATACTTATATAATCTTTGGTTTGATACCTGGTTAACTAAGCCAAACTATTAGCGCATGTCAGTTGTATATACATGTGGGTATCGGAATTACTCACGTATAGTATCTAAATATTTTGGAAGAGGTTCAATAGCCTCGTTGGAAATACAGCTAGAAAATGATTAACGGTGCACAAACTGAAATTGTTCATGCAAAGGGCAACACCTAATCTACCGACAAGTGTTAGTGTTGAACTCTTGATAGTTAGAAAGAAGCAATTATAATAGAAAGTAGTATATTTTATTGAGCAGCGCATTGCAAGAGGCGAGTCAGGTTATGTTGTGTGTCCTACTCATATCGATACACAATGATATATCTCGAAGCTATATCTTGTTCAATAAAATATATTTTATAGAAGACTTCTGATTGGCTAATAAGTACAATTCTCGGTCGCCACATGTTTTTCCATTAAAAAATGCTTTGCACAGACTTATTATAAAAATAAATAAGATTTTAAGTCAATACAATTAGTCCTTCTGCCAATGGGTATTTTGGTACCTGTTTGAGCAATCAAGGTTATTATACATCATTTGAAAGATCTTATACTAAGGATTTCATAAATTCATGATAACCTTCTATACAGAGTAGCTTTCATGAGATACAGCCATTTTACTAATTTTCTATATAAAAGAATATAGGAGACATTTCTATGTTTTTGACCCAATTTTCGTGAAAACGGACATTTTAGAGAAAATAAAACTATTCTAAATATATTGAATACATTTAAGCATCTTATTTTGTTCCTCTATGTGTTCCTGACAGCTACTCTGTACAAAAGGTTATCATACATCAAAATGATCCTTGGATCATCAGCTTTCTGCAAATATATAATAACCTTGGTTGCTCGAAATGGTACCAATGAGTCCAAATATGGTGATTGGCAGAAGAACTAAATAATATTTGTGTACAGTATATAAATAATATAATAGGCAACATAAAAAGTAGTGACATTTTGATAATAAAATAAGAACAATAATCATATTATTACAGTATTATTATTATTCATTATCATATTTATAAAATACATTTAATAATAAAAGTTTTGTTTTATTTGAAATGCAATAATTAATTAGCAGTATATCGTTATGAAATATCGTTTTTAACTTTGATAGGTACGCTAACATTTAGTTTCTGTAAATTGTAGGATTGATTCTCTACCTTCTGAGATGGTACTGATGTCGAATGGGTTTGATTGTCTGTATCAATGTGAAGTATGTTTGTACATATAGTGTGTCTGAGTGGCCTACTTGATCATAAGCTACCCAAGCATCATCTAATATGTCTTCTTCGAAACTGTTGTCGTATCTTCAGTCAGTACACTATCTGTTATACTCTTTGAGCTTGCTTTTGTAGAAAGCTCGGTATGAAGGGAATAATAAGGGTGCCATTTTTTAAATTGGAAACTTTTCAAGAATTAATGTACTATATCGTTTATGGAGTGGATCTCCTAAAATTCATAAATATAGATATTTTACCGCAACACAGGTTTTTTGTTTATTGTAATTACTCAAACATGTTGCAAAGGGAGAAACACCTTTTTATTATTCCCAAGAATTGTTAATTATTTTAATCATTTTTCGCAGTTTGGATCTTTTAATTTGGTATCAGCAAAGATATTTGAAATCAATAGGGGCCTGTTTTAATAGAAAATAAATCGTGTATTCAGTATTTTCTTCAGGAAAAATACTTGTATGATCATTTGAGAGTTTAGGATTTCTGGAGAGTGCATCATGAGCTACAACATTCTGTGCTCCCGGAATATGTATCAATGTAATATCAAAGGATTGAATATGGATCATCCATTTCGGTATTTTCGTAGGAAGATTATTACTGTCTTTGTGAAATAGAGGAAGCATAGGTTTGTGATCGGTATGTATGTTTTTTTGTACCGATAATAAGTTGTCTGAATCGTAATAAAGCTGTTCCATGATTTTTGCTAATTGTGATTTAGCATCGTGTTTTTCTTCCTTTAGCGAAAATCCAAGAACGATGGCAAATGTTTGTTAATTTTACTAATTGATTATTTTCAAGTTATATTAACTTTAATAATATTGTTATCCCCTGTTTAATGTAATATTTTTAAATATTAGAAAACTATCTTTTAATTTTTGTTATAATTCTGGCGTGATTGATGGTGATTCGTTGAATTATGTTTTCGTTGTTTAGACTATTAAAGTCTACAAATGTAGACTAATCAAAATGAATTATAAAAGCGATTGGACGTATTACTGGGTTAAGTGTCATTTAAATTGCTTTATTGATAAATACTGAGCTATTAAATTATATTGAGGATTTATAGCTAACCAGTGATTTGATAAAAACTTGATAATTTTATATAAATCTAATATATGGTTACTTATAATTATTCTGTTGTTCTCACTGTCTTATTATTGGTTATAAATTATAAATACTTTAATCAAACAGATTATTATAGAGATTTTTATTATTAATAATTAAAACAGAGTTTATTGTTAATATAATGTGATAACAAAGGGTTCCCCGAAGAGGATAAGAATTTGTATTATTATATTGTTATATCTTGTAGCGTTTTAAGATGTTAATTTGTAAATTGCACCTATAGCACAATTTTAACTGCCTCTTTTGTATCTCGATTCCCAATTGTTAACAAATATATACGCTTTATTTTTATCTTGATACTGCACAAGAATTTATTTTCTATTTGCAGAACGGGCTGGGGTGAAACGAAAGAAAGGGCATTTGTGGAAAGGATTATTTGACAATTTCCAACATTAATTTTCTACGACTTCCACGAAATGTCCACGATTAATACATTACGTTTGGGTATTCTGCAGATTGTAAATTTTAGTGAGATATATTTTGAGTTGTTTATTTGGAATTTTAAAGAGGGTAGTGGAGGGATTGTGTTGGGGGTGTTGTGTGTTACGTCTAGTATGTGGATAATTTAGTATGGAAGGGCAGAGAGTGTTTTGTTTACCAGTTCCGCGTGAGTTCAAGGAAGGGGCAGATTTTACTAATTGTGTAGCTACTGTGGAAAATTATTGTACTCATTATGAGGTTTCGAGGGTTGAAAGTTTGAATGTATTATTTCAATTAGTTTTCATGAGATTTTAAAATACTATTTTAGAGGGAAAAATCAGGAATATGACTATAAGAGGTGTGTCAGAGATTGAAAGAATTTATAGAAGGTAAGAAGTCAGTGATGGCATGACGTGTGTTGTTTGCCCAATAAATGCAATTACAGAGAGAACGCGTGGCAAAGTTTGATCTGCAAGCAGGTGATCGATGCATATATAATTTTTGATAATGATATGCGAAACCATATCACACAAGACCAATTCGTAAATGGTTTTAATGATAGCATTGTTAGAGAACGTCTTTTAGCACAAAGTAGTGAGGCCTTGACGAAATAGTGGCCATAGCAGAAAAGTTATCGCGCGCGGGAGACTAATGCATTAATTATTAATGTCTATACCCGAGAGGTTTTTACTGTAGATAAAGAGGATAAGGAAATTAAGGAAATGGAGTCAGATATGCAAGATCTGAAAGATATGATGCGGAAGTTACTTACGGACGATCGAAGGCAACAGGCTCATGGCGTAGAGGAGAGGTCACAGGGGAATTTGCGTGACCGGAGGTATAGCCCAGGGCGCCAGGGAAAATGTAATAATTTTAGAAGTAATAATTTAAGACGTTATAAAGATAGGCCAATATGGATCGATCCTTAGAGGCATCGGGTTAGTTTCGAGGATAGAAGGTTCGCAAATTTTGGGCAGTGTTACAGATGTGGTAAAAAAAGCCACATCGCTAATAATTGCTAAATACAGAATAAATAAAAGTCGCAAACTAATAACTGGTACTAAAGTGGGGCCCATTGGTACCAGTGTAAATAAATTGGCTGCGGATTATAGGGAAGCTAGTTATAATATTGGTTCAGTGGGAATAGCCAATAAAGATCATTAAGTTGGTGAGCGCTAAAATAGAGAATGTAGATGTACAAATTCTAGTAGATAGTGGAAGCAAGGTTAATTTAATTAGTGGTCGAATGTGGGCAGAACTTAACGATAATGGTTTAAAATGAGAGATAACCGTTTCAAATGCGACGTTAAGAACGTTAAATAGAGTAATTTATCCGTGCTAGGAAAAGTCGATTTGAGGGTTAATTTAAATAATCAATTCACGAATGAAGAATTCTTTATTGTAAATATGTCGCATGATGCAGTAATCAGTATTAATTATCTTAAAAATAATAGAGTAGTTGTCGATTACGAGAGTATGGAATTAACAGTTCCAACGGTAGTTGAAACGTTGGTAATTTAAAAGCGAGTTGTGAAATAAGTCAAGTGGAGCATGTAAATCAGGAAAGCCAGGAGATTGGTGAAATTGCTGGGGATGTTGGCAAAAAGAATACGAGGGGATTTCAAAAAGTTTCCGGACTAATGGCAAAAACAGGAAAAATTGTTAAAATATAATTTATTGGTAATTAGACTCTATATGGATGTAAGTTGCTGTTGTTATTAAATATTGAGATTGATGTAGGTGCATAGAAAGCCAAATTCAAATTACATGACAAACTGAAAATGAGAAGGGTTTCTGCTCGTTGGGTGCCTCATATCTTGACTCAAAATTTAAAAAATTGGCGAGTTGCATGGTGTGAGGAAATGCTTTTTCGCTATCAGAACTGTGAATCACGTCAAGTAAAGAACTTGATAACTGGAGAGGAGACCTGGGTTTATTGTTATGATCCAGAGTCTAAACAACAATCATCTCAATGGACCCTCAAAGGGAAAACTCCTCCAACCATGTTCATAAAAAGTCGAGGTATTATGAAGAAGATGGTCACTAAATTTTTTCATGATACATGGACATGTTTCAACTATTCCTATAGAGAATCAATGTACTGTGACATCAAATTGGTACATAACGGAATGCCTTCCACAGGTTATTAGGGACGCTAGACCGCTTTTATCTCGAGGAGGTCAACTTTTACTACATCATGATAATGCTCCTGCACACTCAGCCTACCAGAGAGTTAATTTTATTACCGAAAACAATATTGATCTTGTTGGACATCCACCCTATAGCCCTGACTTGGCTCCCTGCGATTTCTTCTTATTTCCTCGTGTGAAAGCAAAACTCAGAGGATGCAGATTTCAAAGTGTGGATGATGCACTGGCTTCGTATTCACAGGAAATCAATCACATCACTCCTGATGAGTCGACTGAGTGTTTCCAAAAGTGGTTCAAACGAATGCGGAAATGTATTAATATGCGCGGCGAGTACTTCAAAAAGATGTAGAACTTACACTTTCTCTGTTTATGAGACTTTAGTTGCAATTGTAATTGTGCAATCTTATTTAAGTTCATATTTAAATTTCTAGAAGTTAAGTCATTAATTTGAAGATCAAGATATCCTTTTCTTTCTGCATTAGTGTCTGCTATATAGGTGATTTAATATTTGTTAAAGCATTATTATTCAGATTCAGAATTCCTTCTAAAGTATCTCTATAAACATTTATATATCATAAATCTATAGTTTATATAGATTGTCGTCTTGATTTGGATGATGTTTTATTATATAAAACACCAAATTTTGTCGTCATTTTCTTTTAGAAAAGTTTGACTATTTTAACATATAACATTTTACACTTTATTAACTTAACTTAGTTTTAGATGGAACTAGTTTCAATTGTTTGTTAAAATCTTCAATCGAAATTACATTCTTCTCAGTTAATTATTTCAAAATAGCATTAATCTCATTATATGAAATATTATGTCCATCTTTATATGCACTCATTAATATTTTTAATCTCTTAACTAGTTCAATCTTGTTGCCGGATAAGTAACTAATTATTATTTTGGAAGAGTTTCGCAAACCAGTTTTTGCTATGCCTTGCAAACCTTTACCGGTTTTTCGTGTCGATGTGTGTGTTTTGTCATGTTCATCTATAAGTCTAGATAATTTTTTAAATCTATTATTATTTATTTTATTTAAATCAAAAAGCAAGTTGTTATATGATGTTAAATCTTCTTTATTGGTAACACCTTCTAATTTAACTCCATTTAGTAGTTTAATTAAATTATCTGTAATGGATTTTCATCATCAGAATTCATAGATCCAATCATAATGTTATCTTCTATACCCATTTTAGCGTTAGAAGAGAATATTGCCTTTTAATCATTCCAGTTTTAGGATCTACCCTAATATGAAGTGTTGTTGTTTTATTAAACCCGGGGTTAGTACTATCTTGAATAAAAGATTCTTTAATACAATCAATTTTTTCATCTGTTAACTTGTTAACATTTTGTGTAGCTTCTAACTCTTTAAATTTCTCTTCATTTCCTCTTTGAATACCATCCACTTTTTGTAATGCTTCTGAAAAAAATTCTTTATTTTGCCTATTTTAATCTTCACTTGCATCAAGTTTATTTGCAAACAATCTATTATTATCTTTATTACTTCCTATACTAGCTTTATTTCCTTCAATCATTTCTTTATTACTCCCTGTGATAGTTTTTGTTCTTTTGTTACTGGAGCAAATATTTTGTCTAGATTATAAAACAAACCTATCTTATTTAATTTTGCATTATAATAATCATCTCTTACTTTTCTTTCAACTGCAAGATATGCCTTATTTTTTCTAAATTGATCATTCCAATAATTAGAATTCATTCTTCCACTATCAAGATATTTAGCGGCCATTTTCTTAAGAAAAGTTTCACTATTTTTATACAAAAATAGATTAACCAGATTATTATTTAATACTTCCACTTATCATTATTCATTTTGTATGCAAAAGTTTAACTATTTTCTATACATTAGTTTCAATGAACTTGAGAGAGCTACGCGTGATTACACAATCATTGCCATATGCTTGTCTTGAATCCTAATCTTAATTTTAGTTTCTTCAAGCAACAAACAGTACGCTTTAAGCTCAACATCAGTATTTTTCTCAACCTCAATAGCAATTTGCACCCCAGTATCAAAGATATCTTCAAGATGAGCAGCTAGATCAACACAAAATAGAGCATAATTATTTACAAAATCTAGATAAGACATAGGAAAAGTATTTCCAAAGCATCACATATCGAGATATAATTATCATAAAGCTCATCTAAATCTCCTGTTGCCGGATTAATCACTATTGGTTTAACTGGGTACATTATAGAATTTAAACTTACTTGTAGCTTTGTAATCATTGAATTTTCAGGATCATCATGTTGTAGAATAAAACGATCATAATTGGTTGTAATAGCATTTGCTCCAGCTTTAAATACACTTAGTGCATATATTGCAGCTTTGGTTGTTGTAGTGATACTCCATGTATGTATGTTGTGCTTGTGTAAATGTTGTTGTACTAATTGTGTTTCTCTTTAGAAATGAATAATCAATATCTTTGTTCAACTGTTCTTCAAGAACTAGTGTTTTAATTTCAATTGCTGGTTTAATAGTTTTAACAAAGAGATAGATATATTTAATTTCTAATTTAACAGATGCACCAGTAGCACCATAACATATTTTAGTATCATTTACCCCTCTTGTCAGAGTAAATTTATAATTCATACCCACATAAATCTTTTTTTAATATCTAGAAATCCAAATACTGGAGAAAGTTTATAGTTTACAACTGCCGTCGATCTATTTCCATGTACATTTTTTAAATTTCTCTTTCTCTAGATATATTCATCATTTAGATTAGATTTATTTCTGTTTGCTATAGCAGATGAATATTTTGCTACTGTAGCAGCTACTGTAGCAGCTACTGCGGCTTCTGCTGTTGCTAGTGCTACAGAGTTATCTTCAACTATTCCATTATCACTAGTAACTGGAATCTATCTACTTTAATCCCTATAACCCTTAGGTAGTAGAACAGTTTTCAATATAGTGTCATATAAGATTTTTAATATTTTCAATTACTGCTGAGTTTCCTTCTAATGTCATATTTGTGACTAAATATGGAAAAAAAATTCTTCAAAGTTACATTTCCTGTAGGAAGTGCATTATTAGTAGCATGTTTAATTTTATAAAACTCTCAGCAAGATAAAGCTAAGAGAGAGAAAAATCTATTATAATGCATAGAAAATTGTATGTTTAATGATATAATATAAATATATTGTGCTACTACTAATAGATTTCCACGCCGTGGAAAAAAGTTGAATTTTTATACATTCAAATAATAAAAATATATAGTTTTGAAATATAGAGTGTTGCAATTAATAGATTTCCACGCCGTGGAAAAAATTGGAATTTTAATACATTCAATTATTAAAAATATGGTGTTAAAATATAGAGTGATACTACCTATGTATTAATAGATTTTCGAGCCGTGGAAAAAATGGAATTGTAATACATTCAAATAATAAAATATAGAGTGATACTATTAAGATATTTCCACGCCGTGGAAATAACATTTCTCCTATGTCCAACAACAACTTCTGAAAATCCTCAGCTGTTTTAAATCTCTTAATCTGTGAAATAGTACGTTATAAAGAAGGAGCCGCCATCTTGATATTAAGATACGGAAGAAAAACACAACCATTCGAGAGTAGAATTATTGTAAAAGTGAAATGCCACGTCACCACTGATTATTAAATTGTAGAATAGACGTTGGAAAATCGTACAGGTGGATCAATAGTTCAATCCACCGATAGTTCGATAACAGGTGTT
Organism: Invenusta paracnida; assembly: GCA_036023295.1. NCBI lineage: Eukaryota > Metazoa > Platyhelminthes > Proseriata > Coelogynoporidae > Invenusta > Invenusta paracnida. The sequence continues at coordinate 1,413 of JAYRBW010036271.1, read as the reverse complement.
TGAAAAATAGACAGAAATAGAGAAGGGAGGGGATCTTTGGCATTAAATCCTTTTTGGCGTTGGTAAAATTTTCTAATTAGCTTGGGAATTATTTTTCCTTTTTGACGACATTGGAATTATATATAGAAGAGTTACTTTGAAAAGGCGGGTTAGGGTTAGGGTTAGGGTTAGGCGGATTTACTGGGTATTGGAAAAATTAAATATTTATTGTTTATATGTATAGTGAATTCCACCTCTTCTATAACATATGACATTAAAGATGAAGATAGAGAAGAAATATAGGTAGATTTTATGCAAAAGAACTCCATGCCACAGAATTTTAGTGATAAATTGCAAGCTCACTTTGGGAAATTGTTATTTTCCAGTTGTTAAATTTTTTTAAAGTTTGTTAATGAAGGTTAAAGGATTTTTGAATGAAAATTACGAAATTGAATTTTTGAGTTTGAATTTATTTCGGGGTAGTACGCGCTTGGGAACTCTGGGACACCCCGAAATACCCTGAAAAGTAAATTAAAATTGATAAAAAGGGGGGAAATGATAAATATTGGATGTGGGAGGTTGTAATTTGGAGTTTTTTAAGTGTTGAAGTTTTTTAATTCTGTTTCTGGTTTTGAAACTCAATTTTCAATTTACTATGGTTAGACATGATTTATTTAAAGGAAAGATGAATAAAAGAGGAATGAAATTTAAATGCAATTTTTATGATTTAACAAAACATTAAGAAGGCATTTTGACATTCTACATAAATCTTTGGATATGAACTGTTTTGTTTGGGGTAAAGAAAGAAACTTTAAATAGCAGTAGAATCGTTTATTTGGAATAGTGTAGTAATCGTACGTTCATTCACATTGCTAACTTTATTCGCGCCTATCGCAGTTCAATACCTTTATTACACATAAGCAGCCGAGTGAATAATACTCACTATAATCATAAACAATAGGCCAATAACAACAAAATAATACAAGTATGCAGCAGTAACTAATAATGCGCATATTGCATTGTCATACACAGCCAGAATCAATACAACGTAATATACAACATAATATATTTACAACATATTTACAATATATTTACGTAATATTTACAACATAAAGGGTTAAACACAATACATAACATCTCCCCACTAAGATGGGGAAATAAAAGTAAAACGTACCTAGCAATACATAGTCCATTATTTATCATAACCAAAGTGAATTGGTTTCCCGCATTTACGCAGACTACGCCTGAGCGCTGGTTTCTCCAATGTTATCTCTGGCGTATGGTTTTCAATAGTCATATCCTGGTCATTGATAATGTCAGGCGTAGTATTAGTTAAGTCTTCACTCTTCTTTTTGCACATGAACGTTCCTCGGAAATACATCGGCGTCGTGCACTAACCTGCCACGTCCATCAAGGACCGTGTTTTCTCCAACT
>JAYRBW010036260.1:0-11902 GCA_036023295.1 Invenusta paracnida | reverse complement strand
ATACCCTTGCGGCGTTTCATTGGTTGGAGACTTGCTCGATCCTGATTGGACGTGAGGGGGGGAGGTCTTTGTTCTCGGGAACAAAGGGGAGGGTCTTTGTTCTCGTGTCACACCTCCCCTACTACTGACATTAACGAATTGAAATTGAATAAGTGAAATAAAATATATTTAATTGACGATATATTAAATAAATTGAATTTTGTCAATTGATAAGTCAATTGATTAAATTATTTTCCTTGGTATTTGTCACTTCTTATTTAATTATTTACAAATTAATTATGATGTATTTATATAAACTTAGTAAACTATTTTGCATGCGTTGTAAATTGATTTTGAAAATTAGTACTAAAATTCAACTTCACATATTATTATAACTTCACTTATTATTATATTTAGTATTATTTACAGTTTTTTTAATGATTATTCGAACACTCTTAAAAGAAAAAGGTGTCTGAATATTTCAACTCAACAAATTTAGGGCATAGCATAATATTAGAAAAAGGATTATCCTTATTTTAAAATTAAAGTTTATTTGCTGCCATCTTTTAAAGATTATTTTCATTCAAAGTATAATCCATTTTATACTGCATATATACTGCACATTTTAGCTTCTACATAATTTAATATCAAATCTAAAAGATCTTAAAGTGCTTATTTTTAAATTGAGTTTAAAAGAGAAAAGGCATAACTATTCAACCCCCTAATTATAACAACGGACTCTTATACAAAATATATCGTTGAACAATATGTATTTTTTTTCATTATAATATTTTTTAAAGTGAATTATAATATTTTTATAACTTTTTCCCATTAAAACAAAATCCACTTTATCGACATATTAATTGTTATTCGATAATAATATGTGATTGTTTGATTGTACATCTCATACACATGAATAACAATTTGTATATTGCCAGATTAAAAAAATATACATATTTTGTCATGCTATATATTATGTAATGCGATTTCGATTTATCTTTACTATATAAATAATGTACAATATATACTTCTTAATGGCCGATTAAGTAGTAAAATTAATGCTTTAACAGAGGGACTTTAGCTTTTATTCCTACTTCAATGCCTGATTTGCAAGACATTGCACTTTATAGTATGTTTAGCAGAATATTTCAAAAGGAAATATATAAATTTTAGAATCTATTTCTTTCCACGCAGAGAAAATGTCTTCTATACAAAAAAATTCAGCTTAAAGTTACTGTATAAATTGTTGCGAATATTCTTGCTAGTTTACAGTAACTACATTATATAAAAGACCCTACAAATATACAAATTGCCTCCAAATCCTTCCCCTGTACATCGCCTTTGATATTCATACACATATAAATCCATTAATGACGCTCTATTAAGCGATTTATATCGACACAATCAAATCTGTCCTAATTGAAGTGAGCGACTTACGCTCACTAGCAATTTGTGAAGAAAAAATTTCGATGAGAAAATAATCTTATAGGAAGAATGGTATAGGATATAAGTTCTGAATTGATTATCCAGACAGAAGAGACGATGATTATGTCAGCGAATTTATACCTCAATGGCTGAGAATTTTCCTTAATAGGGAGGAAGGAAGGAAACTACAAATTTGCAATCGCACTAGAATTTAGAAAATTTCTTTTTGGTTGACCGCGTTGTATTTTTTCTTGGAAATCGTTGAATTCTTTAATTCTTCAGGAAAGTCTTGGAAGCGAGCATAGTCTCGCATGGCTAACTTCCGAGTACGCAAAAAACACTTCTATCTCAACACTATATTCAAGTTGTCATTGTTATTTGATCCCACTGAACCCCTCAACTTCCCTCAATTCTTGTCTTCTCTCTTGTTTCCTCTCTGTCCTCAACGCGTCCTTACTGTTTAACCTTAAGTTCCGTAGCATCTGTTGTAAACAAATCATAGGTTTACATAATAAGTAGCTTGGGGATGAGTTGATAAGTTGCGTAGTACCACTACACCGAGCCGTGATCGTTATTACGAGACAGAAAGTGTTCCGAATAAGCTCCTCGATAAATAAATGTATGAATGCAGTACGAGGCGGGAGTGTAGGCAGCAGTTCATGAACCCAATGATCCCGTAAATTGATCCGTACTCACTCATCACCCTAACTCAGGTTGCAAACAACTCCTCCTCTATTCTCTTTTCTATCCCCAATTCATCACAGAGTTAGACACTGATTTTTTGCTCGATAGATAGATAAATAGATGGATCAGCGATTATTTTATCCCTCCTCCACTTTTATCTAATTTGACCAAAATTTCTACGTTCAACGATATAACTAATATCGGCATGTTTGTTTTGAGTGAAAACATAGATTTAACCGTAAAATTTAGCTGTCTGCGTATACGTCAGTATACGAGTATAGAGTAATAAGTTTTACTTTTAATAAGCTGAAACTATTTATAAGTAAATTTAGCTAGTAAACACTATTATTTTTACAAACTAAGTAAGTAATATAGCCATTATCTTCTAGCTGAATAACAAAGGATACAGTTGACTTTATTTAATATAGAATAATTAATTGAGTAATATAATATTTTAAATTATTTTTGAAAATGAGAATATAGATTTTTGTTAAATTATTGTAATAAGAGTTCCTCAATAATTTACATATAACGAACTTATAATTATCTAATATATTTAATAAATGTTAAGCATCATTCTAACGTAAATTTAAATTTCATAATAATTAAGAAAATATATTCTAATTTTATTGTACTATATTATTAACTTTTTTATTCATTTTATAATTTTCTAAACAATTATCTATTATTTTATATTTATGTGTAGGTAATTTCGGTAAATGATTGAAGATTACTAAAATTGAAAAATATGTATATACATTCTCAAAAGTTATTTGGTTTACAAAATCTATTTATGAATATATTTGTATATTTTCTATGCGTTTATGAAGAAATTTAAAATATTAACTTACAATTTGGTAAACAATATTTTGTAATGATCGAAAGTTTGTAATGATTTATTCGTGATGCATGTTGTATTGAAAATGGTTACTTACTTTGTAATATACAACATTGGTTAAATTAATACGCGTATACATATATGGTCAATTGTATTAATCTGTTTGTCTGCGCGTTACTTAGAAACTGGCTCCACAAATATCCGAGTTTTAATTATCTTAAAAGTCTAAATTAATTTGATTCATGATTAATTCTAAAAGAAATGTTAATATTCCTATAATTCACTGAAGAATTTTTCATAAAAACAATAACATGAAATCAACTTAATATATAAGAAGAGAAATCGAAACTCGAATGTGTAGAGCCATGGTTACCATAAGTTATACGCAGATAAACAAACTAATCTTGACAAACAAACGTATTTTACAGTATTAGAAGAATAAGTTGAAAAATAACGTTATTTTTTCAAAATGATTCATGTCAAAAATCGATTAATTAAAAAATCGAGAGTTCACCTTATTTATTTCATATTTATTATGAAGAATATTATTGAATGAAGTACATTAGTGACTATTTTAAAATAGTGTAATTAATTTGGAATACCCCCTTAACACAGACAAACATTTCTTTTACAAATTATAGAATGTTTCTTATACTTACTATTGTGAAGCAGATATTAGGCTTAGCATTTAAATAATTTGCGTCACTTATCATACTCAATATTAGAAGATGACAACACGAATTCGCCAGCATTGCATCGTAGAATCTGTATAGAGGATATAATGACCCTATAACTTTACAAGTTAATTTTACCGCAAGACTCCACCGCAAGACTCCACTGCAAGACTAGGTAACTAAATTAAGGCTATCAGACTAGTTCAGGAGTTTACGTGGCCCCATTCCTCGAAGACCTTTCTGTAAGAAAGAAGTTTCGTTGAGGTATCAGTATAGCCACTCGATTATTCGGTCAATCATATGCTGCGAGTAGATAATAGTTGAGTTGTCCTGATCGGACGATTGGACTTAGAATAAAAAATGTATTAGCCAAAAATTTAGGCAGAAAACTAAAATTGTCCTCGTTTAATTTTTTTGTACATCATATATGCCTGTTGTGAGTTACTTACGCGTTGGGTTTGGTCCTAGCAGATAGATATTAAGTCTGACATACTCGCGTTTACCATGTTTATTGGGGGGATTTTGCGATATTCCAGCCGCTCTATTTGATAAGACTGACCCACACATCATGCTAAACGAGCAGATAGATTATTCCTCTGACTTTAATTCACTCTCGAGTTCTCAACGTGCTATTATGCAGGATATCGTCTTCTTTTTTCTGTATAGTGTTCTAATTTTCCTGGACGACGACAGTTGGTAGTCATGGGTGAGGATTTTTGCAACTAAATGCAACCAATTTTTGTGAATTAGCTAAGAGCGCGCTTCACATTTCTCATTTCGCTAGTTGCCTGATGAGTTATCACGGCTCCAGAAGTGGAGCTGGTCGTGTGGAATAACCAGATCAAATGGTCAGATATCTTTTTAAATTCCTTCCTATTTTTATTCTGAAACTAAAAGAGTCCCTAAAACTCTTCCGAAAAAATGCATCTCTCGATGATCACTTCTGCATGGTATAAAACTGGTGAATATAAAAGAGAAAAAAAAGCAAAGAAAACTTAAAATAGGATAGTTTTGTCCTTTTATAAACAGAAAAAATATTGGAAGAAAAATGAGACCTATTCCTATAAAAGAGGTGATATCCCCAATTTTAAGAAAACAATATTTTTCTGAACGCATTGTATAAACTTAGAACAGTACTGTCACACGCGATAAACTATGCCTTATTTAAAAGAAAATAAGCTGCTAAAAAAGCAAGAAGCAGAAAAAGGGATAATAAATGACTTCTGCTATTTTAGAATGTGGAATTGGGGGAACTCTCCCCTCTCCCCCTAAAACAAAGTAATCTTTATTTCGACACTTCAAGAGCGGCGGTAGAGAAGAACTGTCTTTAATCTTTTGACTACTAAGTCTCACTGATCGTCAGTTTAATGAAAGCACTCTACCTTTTCTGATAATATAACAAAACCACAGAATCCTCTTTCTATTCTGCTTACACAACTAGTTCTCTTTGCAGCAGAGAAGAATTAACAGTCAGTAAGTAATAAGTAGGAAAAAGGCCAACCGAGAGTATTTTGTGTTTTATCAAAATTATTAAAACCAGAATGCAACATCGTTATCAGCAAAACAAGAGAAGAAGGTTATGCGTCGACTGAGCAGACTTCATGGCTGATTTCACGGAATATTGGTGACAATTTGGAGTCCTCTATTAGAGCCTGCGGATTCTTCCACTCCTTCACATTGAAAAGAAGGCAGTGAAATCAGTGAAAGTCTTGAGGTCTTGAAGGTGGTGTCTGGTACTTGGCTCAGTATAGGGAACGATTTGCTGGTCCAAGATACAGAGTGTGACTCCTCAATTGACGAGGAATTTGTTTGAAGTTTGCGGTTTCCCTTTGAGTGGATGAGTATTATTAATTACTATACATATATATCAGTCAGAGAAAAACTGTGGTCTCATTTTTTGCCTATAGATGCATTTCTTAGTTCTTTCTGATTTTTTGGGCTTTGCTTTTAAATCGAACGCATTAAACTCTTTACAGAGCAATTATATATTTTTATTTGATTTACTCACTGAAAATGTATCTTTAATTAAAATTTGTCGATATTTTGTAATCCAAAATAAAATAAAATAATAAGTCTTGATGACCTTTATTCATATAAATAATCTGAAACTAATTATAATTACAAATATTTTCGATGATTGCAATTACTTTCAGCTCTTATATTTAGTATACTTTATTGCAGTTAAATATCATATCATTTGAGACAACAATATTGGATTAATTGATAACAATTTAACGAAATTAATATCAATCAATTGATTAATGTATTTCATGCTAAAATTAAGTCATATTTATTTCACTATAATTGTCTTTTAAATGACCTCAAGTGAACTATGTTCAAAATGTCAGACAATCTACAGATTAAAAAATAAATAAAATAAGTATTTTTAAAGCATAGCAGTGAGAATTAAAAAATCGTTAACATTAAAAGTTAGGCTTTGTTATTAACTTAGGCTAATTATTTAACTCGTAATAGTTAAGGCATTATATTTTAATTATCGGAGAACATATTATATAAAACGTATGTTATTTTTTAAACGATAATTATTTCAATTATTATATAAATTAATAAATAAATAAATATATATATATATATAAACAAACAAAATAAACACAAATTTAAATTTAAACTTAAACAAATTTTATTACTAATTTTAAAAGTATGATGATGACAACATTTTTCTCCTATAAAATTGTTCTTAAAAACAAGTATTATAAAATACTTGTTTTTTTGACAATTTTCTCCCTTAAACTTGGGTATACAAATCTAAGTGTGCTTGCTATATACATATTTAGTCACAATTAGAAATATGTTGTCGGCAAAAAGTCATGCATGAAAACCAATAAATCATACTATTTAAACAATAGCAGTAAATTACTATAATGCATAATAATAATAATAATAATAATACTTTATTTAACGACAATACATAGAAAATATCAAAGTCGGAGGTACATGAGTGAATTATGTACCTAGAGAATAATTCGGTTTTTAATAATTTCTAAAAAGTGAACCAGTGATTAATTTACATATTTTTGTTTTCTTGTAATATAAATATAAATATAAAACTGTAACTAGACTTTATGTACACCCTGTATAGGTATTGTAAATAGTTCCAATTATGAAACAATAATAAGTATTTAAAAAGTAATAAAAATATATATTTGTGTTTACAATTAAGCAATGTTTAGTTTAGGTTTATTTGTAGTTAAAGTAATTTGAGAAAATATTTTTATTGTTTAAAATAGGATTGAGTCCCGGATTCAGTAGAAATATATATTTGTAACTAGCAGTTAATCATTACATTTTAAGTAATTGAAATTATTTACATATAAACTAGAAGGTAACATAATTGTCAACAAGTTAAAAAAAATGCATATAACAAAAACAACGATTTATGACTATATTGACAAATTATTTCATAATTATAAAATTTGTGGTAAATGTTTTTAGAAAATTGAGAATTCTACATAAAATGCTATTATTTAGAAGACATACTACGGTGTAATACTTTTACTTTAATCCTTCATAAAATATGTAAATTTATTTTCATTATTGAAATATACAATATACAAAATATGATTATAAATATTTGTTATTTTAATAATAATTAAAAAATATATTATTCATAATTATATATATATATATATATTTATTAATTCAATATGTTCTTTATTATAACCCTACCAACAGAAAAATATTCGATCATATCTTAATATATAATACATTCCTAAGAGATAAATGGGCTTCACGAGTAATCTTTAGTATTGTATTGTCTAAATTCAAAATTATTGTTAATAATTAATTTTATTATTCTATAATAACCTATGTTTTAATCATGTATACATATTGTATTCATCTATAATGATAGACAAATGTACGACTAACCTTCCTCTCATAACATTTAATAAATGTCTTCTATTCGTAAATAGTAAATTGGAAATATTATACAATTATTCTAAGTAATTATTTAATATTTCTTTAATCCATAGTATGTCATGATTATTTCAATCATTTCTATTGCAATCATCTATACGATGATTACTGTTTTTAGCAGTAGCTGTATATTTAATTTTTATAATAATTGTTGAATAATATATCATTTATGCTAGTTTTTCTAAAGTAATATCTCACATACGATTATTATGTTTCAAATATTTATTATGTATATACAGGGTGTTCGAAAAGTTGCCGTGCAGTGATCAATATTAAATATTCTAATAAGAGAAAGATAAGGCTGTGCAGAGATCAGTGATATTAAATGAGCAGAATATAAGCAGAATGACCAGTCAGTCAGTTGATAAGCGAAACATTGCTTTACTTAGTTTGTATAGTATAGTTTGTAAATAAAACTTGTAAAAAAGTTGAAATAAAACATTTATACTGCACAGCAATTTTTCGGACACCCTTTTGTTGTATCACGAAATACATAACATATTTTACAATTATACATATTTTTACCAGTATAGCTTGTTAAAATAAAAGAGTATATTAGAGTAATAGTATTATATGCATGATAGATTATATAGTTAAAACTGTTTAGTGTTACCAACGATAAATCTACGGTAATTTAAATCATGTATGTAGGCATTTCGTATAAGATAATGATTTGATATTTTTACGATAGAATTAAAAAATATAGGTTATGATTTAATCATATCATTATAATCAGATTATTACATTCTCCAAAGTACTCACTTAGCTATTTGTATATATATAAGGATTATCGATTCATGCTTAATACTTATTACATTACATATTATTATCGAAATATAGTGAAATGATTGCGTTTACTAAAAATTAGGTTAAAGTACAGAAACCACCGAAAAGCTTCTTTAGGTTATAAAATTATGTTCTATAATTTGAATGGATTTCTCAATTTAGGAAACTTTTGGCAGTGCACCGACATTTGATTATCAAAATTCTACTTCTCATGATGTCTGGAAACCGGAAAATAAACTATACATACTGTTGATTGAAAATGTTAGTTTTTAACAGTTGTTTGTCATTTGGCGACGAGGTAATTTGATAATAAATGTAATGCTAGGCCCTATAAGTCAATAAAAATATTGACAAAAACATTGATTGTATTCCCCCATAATCATCGTACATAGTCATAAATTGGATTTCAGGGATACGTAATATGTGAAAAAAGCATCTACGACAGTTAATTTAATCACTGATTAATAGGTGGAAAATGTCTAAGAATTCATTAAGGAAAAGAATAATATTATGCTTATATTCCATAAACCAAAGATGTGAATAAGAAATATTTATATATCCGGAACATGTTCAAAGGGGCACAATTTAAGTAAATTAACATGACATATATTGATTTTGCATAAAAATATGTTTGGCTTAGCGCACTGAATATGTAGTCGGTTCATTATTAACGCATACAATAATATATTTAATAGATTGAATGCGCTTATAGGTAAACACGACTACAGGACAACTAGAATATTAAAATTTAATATTAAACAAAACGTATTATAACATAAACGAGAATTTTCCTGAATTTTTTGGAAATCTGGAGTTATATGATCTCACTGTTTGGTAAAGATGTAATTGTATGCGTTAATACTGAATCGATTACATATTAGTGCGCTAAGCTAAACCTATTTTTATGCAAAATCATTACGTTATACATACATATATGTCACGTTCATTTACTTAAATAACTATAAAATATAATATTCATATTTCAACGTTTATACAACATAGCTTATTCCACATCGTCGTTACATAGTATGTTGCTACAATTACCAATATAAACTAATCGCTATTGATTGGACCTATTGTCTTTTTTTAATTTCTCTTAAAAAATGCTTTGGATGCACTAAAATCATGTTTTTACTTCCCCCCGATCTCACCGGGTCAGCATTCTTGCCACTGCCCTCCCCTCCACCTCCGCCTCCAGTCCCAATATCGGCTGCGTTATGCGGGCCACCTGTGATCCCTGGGGTGGTGCCGCCAGCGCCCAGAGGACCCCCTCCACCACCAGCACCGCCTCCAGCCTTACTGGGGTCGTTGGATCGTCTTCCCGCCTCAGACCACTTACTTACCGATCGCGAACAGTTGACGATGCATACCGAGGCCTTTCGGATACCGTTCTGGATCTCCTCGATCGTCGGTCGTATGCCCAGTTTGTTCCCCATGAGACGAACGTCGCAACGGATCAGGGGATAAGGAACCACGTTGCCTAGCAACCAAAACATGCATGCAGCTGTGTAGTGTTTCTAAACGTACTACAAAGCTATAAATATATATATATAGAGATGACATAACATGTTTGGAATACAAGCACATTCGTTGACTGAATAAAGCCCATAATCAAATCAAAAGATTACGCGTTTAAATAACTTGACTTAACATAACTAAAGTAACTATAATTTATAAATTAATTTGAACCTAAATTGATTTAAAAAATGCATTTTTAGATTACAAGTAATATAAAGAGATATTGACCAATTTATTGAAGTAGTTTGTTGTTTTTACTGTGTTAGGGTTTGGAGTATAATTTATGTTTTTTCTGATATGTTGCGTGTTTTGCTCACAATTGAGATTTTTTAGGGTTGTCTTCCAAACCTTGCTGCCTGGTACCGTAGATTTCGCGATTCGCGATTTACATCTTGCCGAATCGCAGTTTGCTGAATGTTTTTGGATAATTATATATTTTAAAATTATTTAAATTAATTTCTATTTACACAATTATGATAGCGCAAAATCATTAGAGTGATTACAAAAAAGTGTTTTTGATATGGAGTCTACTAGAATGTCTAATAGAACAGTTGCAATACATTTCTCTCTCTATATATATAATTACATAACTATATATTATATATATATATTACTTAAAAAATAATTGGTCAAAGAGCAAGTAATTCTTATTCCGGTATGCACACTATACGTTTTATCAAGCTATAGTGAAATGATTTAAGTAAACATATATAAAACAAAAGGGCAGGTGATAGCTTATTAGAAAAGAACAATACGAGGGAATTGTGCTCCTTGATGCGGGCCTTCCATGAAATCATTTTACTGATTTTATCCTTATATAGATAAATATTTCGTATAGATATCCCTGTGACGTCTAAAAAGTGTAATTTCTTAATATTTCTTTATACGTTTTCGGCATTATCATAACTATCATTATTAGTTTAGTTTTTAATCTGTTAAACATTTTACAATTTATTTGAAAAATTATAAAAATAAAAATGTAGAAGTTTTATAAATTCATCATGTGATTTATCAAAATATCAAATAACAAAAAACGTATATGAATAAGCAAACAAGAAGCACACGGTGAAAAAATTACACGTTGTCATGTAACTGATAGGAACAGGCATCGAAATATTGTCGGAAAGTCTGACACCTTAGTCGAACTCTCGTTTGTAGCGCATTACATGTTCGCGCACTTGACGATAAACGCTTTTCTTTTTTGGAAGAGGTCCCCTATTCTTCAATTGACCAATACGTGTTTCACAATTACGAATCTCGCTCTAAATTTCTCGGCAGTAGGCATGATTGTTATGTCTGTGTTTACCATATATGCTAATGATGCGATAGTGCGATGACTCTGCGGCGTTCGTGGTGCGGTTACCATCCAAAAATAATCCTAAAGCTCCTTGCGGAACATGACTTCGTTGTTTATCCAGGTGTTTCATAATACCCCTGCTAGACTATTTTCCACCAGTGAGTGATCCGACCCTGGAGCCTCTGCTGAAAGTAATATCCAGCCATCGTCTAACAGGTGAAAAGGCAGAAGACGTAGACCCATCATGCGACGAACCATCTTCTTCACATAGTCGTCTTTCTGGTAAGCCTTCCAAAGTTCAAGCCTATATTTAGGGAAATTTAGTTAAAACTTGTAAATAAAAACTTGAAACTTGAACTCTGTCACAGTCCGTCAGTTGATGCAAGAGTACGTCTGATGATATTACAATATTCGTTCATTGTTCGTATCTAGTATGTTGAAGATACGACAGTCTTGGGTTATAAAAGGGTCAACAACTCATGGGTTGTGGGCAGCTGTGGCAAAATCTACCTTAGATAACGGTACGCTGTATCTGTGATAGATACAAATGAAGGGACACCCGAAGTCCGTGTCCAGCAGCTGCGACTTGTCGGTTGTAAAGTTGTGGAAGAGGCTGGGCCGTGTTAAGTGCCATTTCTTTTAAAATAATGTTGAAGGTTCGGGTGTCAATTTCCTGTTGGTCATTAGCGTCAAAAGTTTATAAAACCGCAGTCAATATCAACTCACTTAAACAGAAAAGAAGAAAAACAAAAGAGAAAACATCAA
>JAYRBW010036249.1:0-11903 GCA_036023295.1 Invenusta paracnida | reverse complement strand
ATTCACTACTGTACACCTTATACAAGGATTGTCACGTGACTATATTCACTACTGTACACCCTATACTAGGATTGTCAATTGACTATATTCACTACTGTACACCTTATACTAGGATTGTCACGTGACTATATTCACTACTGTACACCCTATATTAGGATTGTCAATTGACTATATTCACTACTGTACACCTTATACAAGGATTGTCACGTGACTATATTCACTACTGTACACCCTATACTAGGATTGTCACGTGACCTTAATAAAAAATCCAGTTTATCTAAAAATGCTTCAAATATTCAAAATCAATGAAATCCTTTTATATTTTGGATACCTTATAAAAGTAAATTATTGTTTAGATAATATACTGTAATATTTGTGATATATTATTGTTTTTTTTAACAAAAAAATGCTGTTCTGAATTTTTTCCGGCTTTTTTCAAACATTTTTTATTTAATTTAATTTTTCTAGAAATAATTTAATTTTCAACGGAATATGTTACAAAATAGCCTCGTTTGCCTATCTGCCAAGTTTAAAAATTCTACTCCTCCAGAAATTTTGAAAATTATCGGTGGACACACTGTGCCCCCCCGACACCTCCTCGAAAGTACCCCCTCGACACACTGTGCCCCCCCTTCCCACTCCACGGCATATGGATATTTAAAATAGCCCGGATAGGGTTAAAGTGTATTCCAAAATTTAATGCTTAATTTACGAAGGTCAAATACGTTTAAAGCAGAACTCTTATAATCTACTAAGTAGAATAATATATGAGAAATATTCGTTTCAGAACGCTACATATTTGAAAATAAATTCTGCTTTGTGTTCTATAAAATACAAAATTTTAAATAATAAAGCAAATATCTGAACTTAAATAATGATAACAGTACTTTTATGTAATCCACCTTTACAGATACAAATGACACCCGTAAAGCTATTTACATTGGATTAACAGTAAGCATAAGGTCAATTTGCGTAACCCACAGCGATTGAAGTATATTATATAATGGTCGTGTCACTCCTTGAGGATCTAGGCAGCGTATATACCGACATATGACAATACGTTGGCATACGTCGGAGTATGGCGATGTCATGTATAGCTAAAGGCCTAGGCATACTGAACGCAGTGCGTAAAACATGTTAAAAATCATTAAATCTTATGGGACAATGCTCACTGAAAGCAGAGCGGCGCGGCGCGTCAAAAATCAATGATGAAAATTCTCAACTTTACGCGCGTGAAAAATCAATTATAACCACGGTTCACTGACTCAGTATATTGTCCTCCTTCTTCTCTGTTTATATGTAGATTTTCTGCAGAGAGAGTATCGATTTTTGCTTCACTGTGACGCGTTCGGTGTAGATTGCATCTTCGACGCGCCACGCCGCGCTGCGTTCAGTGTGCATAAGTCTTAATACGTTACACATACATGGGCATTCGCTCGTTGTCATATGCTGGGATTGGTTGGTACAAGTTACATATAAGTTATCAATGCGTTCTTTATACTTTACTAATACGATATGTATATGTACGTTTAACGCGTTATGAATAGGGTATGTCTGAAATTGGTATGCCCAAATCTTGAAAAACATATTTTATCTAAATTGTCAAGGCGTGACAAAGAACGGAATAGAATTTAACTCCGTGTCTTTTGAACATGTAGAGAGCTAAACACAAATCGAGATTCAAACAAATACTCTACTGATATGTATACGAGCATTGCATTAATTTTTAACTAATTTAAAATATTTCGTTGCCAATTTAGTTGTAACAAATAACTGTAAAAATATTCATTCTGTATCATAAAATTAATTTTGTTGTATGGCTAACTTGTTTTTTTTACTTAAAGATTAAAATTACTAAATTTAAATTTAAACACACGAAATAAAAGAAACTTAAGATTAATTATAGTTAAATGAAAGCGCTTAAACAATTATATATATTACTTTTAAAACAATTACATTTTCTAAAAATTATTATTAAAAACAATTATTATTATTAATGTAAAGGTTAAGGTTAAGTTAAAATGAGAAAATAAAAACATAAAAGACCTTAATGAACTGGCAATTTTTTACCTTGAAGTAAACAAAGGAAATGGAATGATATTTAAACTATTAGAATGCACTTTGAAACAATTAAATGTACTTCATGAATGTACTAATATAACGTAAATATATATATGTATGCATGTGCGTGTTAGCGAGTGGTTAAATGTTTGCCTTAGTTTTATTCTTGAAATAGATGATCTCAGCTAAGGTTTATTTCAAAGGATTATGCTGTAATACTGTTGGGCTTGTTGTTTCCTGCAATATTCAGTTCAATGCGCAAACTTTTAGTATTTCACAGGAAATCACAGCATCATTTTGTATAAATATTATCGGTCAAAGGATAAGTTTAGATTTTAGAGAGAAAATCAAACAGGTACCATTAACGTTTAGAAGTGTTGTCACAATAGTCATACACTTTCTACAATAGTACTTCAGAATTATTAGTATATCCATAAATTATTTGCGCTTCAACCATTATTTCTTGGGTTGCTATGTTTAAATATCATATTTGAATTATATAGTACAAATATATCAAATAGGTATAACATACTTTGACCTTAATGAAAGTCAGAAGGAATTGATATAAACAGTAGGGAAGTTTCTATTTAGAAAAATTCATTATGAAGGTATTCACAATAATATTTGTTCTAATCTCTTATATTTTACTATTGAGCCATTAGATGTCACTAAATGAACAAATCAAAAACGGGACATTGTAAGTTATTTTCATACATCGGAACCCCTAAACGCAGTAATTTTTAAAAGTTCCTCTTGATCGATAGTTCCTTCAACTTGTGAAAGACAACAATTACAAAGCTCATGGAATGAAGGCGCTTATATAGTTTATAAGTTAACAAATTATTTCCTGAATTCAGAGTTCGTTGTAGCATTAGAAAACGCGAAGTCTTGCAAATGTCAGCGATTTTCTGGACGAATGGGCTAAAAACCGATAATCTTTTTTAAATTCGCCATGTCGAATATTTTACTTTCAGTTTTGTGAAGAAAAGCGCATGAATAAGCATATAGTAGATAATTTAGTGTTAACTTACCATTGACAAAAATTGAATAATATAATACATACTCGTATATGTACGACTTTAATAACACATCTTATTCAATAATAATCTAGATGTTAAAACTGAATTCGTATTAAAATAAAGATAGGTTGATTAACCAAATTATTTCACTTAAACAAATAAATTTATATAACTGATAGCTTTATAGAAAAAATGTATTTTTCTTTATTAAATTGGCTTGAGCCATTCTAATACGCAACTTTTCTCAATATTTGCACATAGGTAATATGATCAAAAGTTGTTTAGAATGTAACTTAATCGAATCAACATCAAATTAAATGTTTGTTTTTGTTCAGCGGCTAATAGGCTGGTCTTGATTAAAAGCTAACTGTCAATGACTATAACTATCTACAAAAGAAAGTTTAGGACTTCTTTTCAAGAATTTATATCCGTAAAATCCTACTTATATTGCATATTTGAATTCGATACTTAACAATTGTACGCATGAAAAATACTAAGTAAACATTTATAATTCATTGTGGGGTACTTAAAGGATAAAATGATAGTAATAAAATATTTATAAAATAAAAATAAAGCATATGTGTTGCTGTAAAAACTTTATTGTTTACAAATGTTTGGAGATCCACTTCTTAGACGCGTATTACAAAGAATAAATTAGCAGCGAGAAACGGTATAACATTATTTAATACCCGTCTCTCACTGCTAATTTATTCTTTGTAATACACGTCAGCAAAACAGGCTTTTTATTTATTTTATAATTATATCCTGCTGCAAAGGGTGAACCACACTTTTAGTATTAAAATACTTTGATACTGTTTGGAAAACATATTTTAGTCTTAGCCACATTTCGTTAAGATTAGACTGTTAAATTTTTAATTATTGTATATGTATCATGTAATACTACTTCCATTACATAATGTTAATTGTATACTCATTCATATTTCATGAAAATATGAATACCTATGCGTATTAAACGTGCAGGATAATTTCCACAAAAACTTGAACATTATAGTAGGTAAGTATTCAAGTCTTAGTAAGTTTTCTTTGTAGTTTTCGTAAAGAGATAATAATACCTAAAGTAACTTTTAATATTGTCTTCGCAAACAAATTTTAAAACTTTTAAACCCTATAATGTTTAATTATTAGTTTGCTGGAGTGTGAATAAAATTAACATAACTAAAAAAGAGATTTCGATATCTACTTATTAAAACAAGTAAAATATTGGTAAAGTTATACAGTTAATTATCTTAAATTTTTATAAAATAAAAAACAGTAAATAGTTTAATGTATGTACACAGGGGCGGATCCAGCTTTTCTACTACGGGGGGGGGGTAGAAAGAATCCAACATCAAAGTGGCGTTATGGCTACGCGTTTAGTGCAGTCTCTAAATCGACACGTAGTGTCAGAAAATATTAGCTTTTAATGTCTAGAATGCATTTAAAAAAAATTCATTCAATTTTTTAAAACCTTAAAACATTTTTTCTTAATCTCTCAGGGGGGGGGGGAGGAGTTGCGACCCCGCAATGATACACTATAATAGGTATATTAATTTACTATTATATAACGAAAAATAATGTATGCAATTTCCATTTGATTGTATACTATAACAAATTAACTTTTAAAACATAGTGTTAAAGACATTTTATTAATTTGCATTTATGGATAGTTTAAATTATATAATCAGAATAATCGCATTAATTACAAACAATTTAAAATTACTTTTCTATTTCTAATGATATATTTATTTGCACATTTTGCGCATTTTGCAGATCTACATAGGTTTTCTCATTCAAATTTAAATGATTGAGCAGGCAAATTTAAAATAGGTAATTCAAATCTAAAAAATTCAATGAATGTATTTAGAATTAAAATTTAGGTGGGTCAAATTCGACAGATAATTATCTGTGCACACACTTGAAAATGTGCCCTTACGTTTACTGCAAATAATTTACTTTAAACACTAGTCATATAGCAACAAATTTCTATCTTTTGGTAGAAATTGACAGATTTTTATATGTAGATAAAAAGTCCGATTGTCATATTAATCATAATGTAGCAATTTAATTAAAGTAGCTCATATATAATTCTATGTTTTCTCTATAGATCACCAATTAATCTTAGCATGAATATAGTAGTACTATTATCATTTCCCTATTTAACTTGTTTTTAATTACTTACGTATACATATATGTACTGTTGTACACACATCGTTCATAATTATGGAAATATTAAGCTAGATGTATTCACAAGAGAAGGTATTAACGATAACAATATTTGACTAAATTTAATTAATTATGTTCAATTAATTCTCGGGGGTGAGTAGTTCAGTTGGTCAAGCATACAGATCCGGGTTCTTATCCCACCCGGGGCCATTTACTCATCCCTGGCTAGCTAAGGGGGTTCGTTAGCAGGTCTAGGCCAGTTTGCTTTGTTCATAAATAATTTGTGTTTTATCAAATGTTTAAACATTATTTATAAAAATTATAATGAAATTATACGAATTTCAATTCCCTAAATCTATATTTGAAATACGCTAGTGGTAGATTTGCGGACTTAAAATATCAATGTCGATTTTAGAAACCTTTTACATTTGAATAATTCACACTCAACAAAGATGTTCAGATTTTTGCTGCCCAATCTTTCAAATTAAATTGGAAAACCTAGATGTAACAGGTTTTTATTAAATGGATTTTATATTGGAATCCTTTGATTCTAATAGAACAAATAATATTAAATTAAATAGAAAAAAATAAAACAATAGATATTTATAATAAAATTTAATTTAGTCAGCCGAATACATAATAACTTTTTAAAATAAATAAAAAATATATTTCTAATTTGGAGGAATATTCATGACTACATACGAGTATGCCTTGATTGTATGATATGAAAGAATTATAAATCAAAATTCCAATGTTTGTATAATATACATTTTTTCTTCATTTCAAGATGCCAATGAATTTTTGTAATTTCAAATGCAACATTTGTATCCACAAACAGAAAAAATCATATTAGCTAAACAAAATATCTAATACTATATAAACATTTTTAATTTTATAGTCTTATATTTGAATCCCCGAAAAAATAATATGAAAACAAATAAATCCGACTTAAATTCGCCTGAATCCTAATATACACACAAAACGCTTTATTCTCAATTAATTTAATTTAATCTTCCTTACTATTTCTTGTAACTAAGTAAACTTTTCTGACAACTTCTTTTTCATTTAACGCTTATTATATAAACAAACAATTAAAACCATAACCCATATTTTGTAGACTTCAAAAGACTGTTTTTTCTCTTCTTTTCAATTCAACAAACTGTATTAGACTATTAGGAAAAAAATGTGTCGTTAAAAGTTCAAATTTCGTTTGAGTTTTATTAAAACTTAGTTTTAACATAGCACTATGTGTGTTTTCAAATTTTCTTGTGAAGAAAAATGATATAGAAACACTTTTTAAGAAATTGTTTAAAATAATTTTGTTAACATGCTTTTTTGGGTATAATATATTACATAAATAAAGAGAAAGATATCCAATCCGTTTGAAATTTATTCTCAATAAATATAAATATGCTAATTCATTTTTTTTATTTTTGTATTAATCAGGTGACACCGTCATTATGAAATCTGGCGAGCAATGTGCAAAAATTAAGAAATAATTTCATTTCGAAAGGATAAATCAGCATCATTCCATACACCAGATCACTGTAATATTATAAAACTTCAATTATTTATATTTGGTTACAGATTAAATATACATACATACCTATATGCTTGTATGTTTAGAAAACGTGGTATTATAAACAACGTTTATCCTTATCTTCAAAGGTAATAAGACATTAGACTCGCCTCATTTAAAATCTTCCTTATTTGGTGAAAGACATTTAACAATATACAAAAGAAATAATTAAGGGAAACATTTATGAATTGGTTTTATGTATTCTGTATATTATTAATGAGAACATACCATTATCTTCTGACCTCTAAAAACAGGGCAGATTGATTGACCGCGCGGATTCCGTGATTATAAAATCGTTTATAAGAAGAAAGCAGTATATATCTTTAATTGCAGCAATTAAATAAGGAATGTATTTACCTACAAATAAGAAAAAATTCGGCAGATAAATTTTTGTATATACATATTTCCAAGAAATTATCACTTTCTGAACCTAATTAGGAGCAATTGTTACATACACAGTATTAATTAGTTTTAGCTCAAATATTGCAAGTACAATAAAGAGATATGCTTATTATTTGAATGACATTCTTAACCCTATCCATACCAGGCTTTTTGGCATCCATATCTCGAGTGGAGGGGAAGCGAAGCTTTCAAGACTCCTCATAATTTTTAAATTTTCTAATTTAATATACAGTTTTAAAACTTTGCATATCGTTATAAAACGTTTTCTAACATATTCATTGAATAAATTTGCCAAAGAATTTTAAAATAAAAATAGGTGAAAATATGTATTTTTATCATTTTAAAAATAAATACTTAAACTTTGGCAAAATATGTTTATTTTATGTTAGGCAAAAACCATTTTTTTAATGTATTTTATAATTTATTGCATAACATTTATCAGTAACACCGAATTAGAGGTTTACTAATTTTGAGAGAGATATTCATTGTTTGATATGAAAGTATGTTTTGCAAATTTTTTTAAAGGAGTGAATTTTACAGTTTGATGCGTGACCATCACTTTGGGGTCACAATAGTAAATAAATATAGCTGTAAAAAATTGTAAAACTTTTTTTTAGAACAGTCAAGAAAGCTTAGACTGCTCTATTTGTTAATTTAAAATCTTTGCAAAAATGCTCTGGAGCGTTTAAGGCCTCCTATTTAGGTAGTTCAACCTTTTATATGCTTTATTAAATTGTTATCGACTATAAATAAAATTGAGATTATTTTAGACTTTGATCTCAAATGAAATAAATTTATATAAATACATTGAACCCAGAAAAATAACCTTACAGATATATAGCTAATCAGTTCAATTCTTTAAAATGAAGCAGTGTATATTTCGAGGAATTTTCTAGCGTCCTGGATAACGTGCTTTTTCGGTCGCTGCCCCACAGTTATGGAATGTTATCCTAATACGCTTAGGGACAGGAGGGAATTTAGTAAATTTAATGCATTTCTTTTTGTGATTTTCCTTTTCGTTATTTTGTTGGTTGATGAACGTAACTTTATATACGGATTATAGTATATATTTTGTATTTTTCAATGCAGTATTTAATAATGTTATTGTTTGCTTACTTGTATATTTCTGCTAGTTCGTTTAACTTTTTTGTGATTTGATATTGTAAATGTCTTTCTCTTGTATGTTAATGGTCGTTGTGTTATTGTTTAAAAAGTAAATTACATGTTTTAGTGTTGCTGGCCAGCAATTTGTGGCGTTATATAAGACTATTATTATTATTATTATGAAATGATGGACGATAAAAAATGACGACCATTTACAGTCATTAATATATAATTATAAACATTTATTAATAATCCTTAGCAACTATTAACTTTGAAATATGTAACGACACTTCAGATATTCAACAACATTTAAAAATTTATCGCGAATTGGTAGATTTGTTTTACTATAAATTTAACACATTTGGTTATGAATGAATGAATGGATGGATGTTGTAATGTGAGAAGTCAATTCAGCTATGATCCAAATAGGTTTCTACTCATATTTTTCGTTATACAATATAGTATTATTGAGGCATTTATCTCAAATTTTGAGACCAAAGAAAGCTTGCTATATAAGCCTCCAAAATAGCCGACCATAGGTTTTCATGAATAAATATAACCTTTTGTCTTACTAACTGGAAGTCTATATATGCGCGACATAATATTAAAAAATTTATTAATAAACAATACGAAATTCTTACTAATAAATAAATATATTTTCTGTAAAGCATAAATAATTCATCGTATTAACAAATGTGTCCAAAAATAAAAGCCCCCTGTAAAAAGAAAATGTTATTAAGTTATATACTTTGAATGTTTATAGATGATTTTGGTATGATCCTATTTGTATGAAATAATAATGATAATACTTTATTGTAAAAAGACAAAAGTAAGTTCAGGTACTGAGTTATAATGAAACTCCTGTATGAACACAGTACAATTGAGAGAAAGAAGTATAATATAATATGTAAGCAATAAAATGAAAAGAACAAGAGAAAACAATCTGAGGGGAGAAGCTTAATAGTATGAACAAGGTGAACAAAAGTAAATAAAATACTAATATAAAGTACACAACATTTTAATAAATCGTTGAATGTAAGTTTGTGAGTGAAAATGTAGTAGCTGCTGCTATTTGTAATATCAAGGAGTAAAGAGTTTCAAACAGAGGTGATGTGGTTTCTAAATAAGTGTTTTTATAGTTAATATTTGCATTAGGTAATACAGTTGATTAATTCAGAAATGCAGAAGATTTTTTAAGTGAGACAAATATAATATAATTATTTTAAAGAGGCCGGTATTTCATTTTGTATTCCATTTGAAAGATTTTAAATAATATACTCTCTTCTACATACATTAAGACTTATATAGTAAACGTTAATTATGTTATACTATGGTCCTATCGATCTATGCTATTAAGTATAACTATGTGCTATAGAGATTCGTGAGTATGCATAGTAAATAAATAAAAAAACTAGATGACTATACATTTGAAGAATTATTTGTTGATTAATAATTATTTATAATAGACTATGGAATTAATCTCTATGTACATGGCAATGAACAACCCTTGGGACACGATAACCCATTCTTTGTCTTTTACTACCTAGATAGTTCAAATATGGTTGCATTATACAGTGAAGGTAAAACAATTTCTTAAACAATTATAACCTGCAAAAAAATAATACGTGAGATTAAGGCCAGTAGTGCAGTTAATCCAACTGACTAACACATTCGACTGCCCAACTGAGTATTATATAATACCGGAGATGTTTGGAACCCAACTTTCAGCTGACGAAATTCATGAGATAAAAAAAGAACTCGTAAAAAAACCCAGAAGAGATGTTTTCGTTTCATGAAGTTCTTCTTTAATATTTATTTTCTAGTTACAGTATAGCTGTAAATTTTGACCAACTAAAACTGGCGCTGTGATTTTTCTGAATTTCCTAAATCATATATTTAGGATATATACAAAAAAGTAATGTGTAAAAACACTTTACTTGTTTTTATACATTACTTTCTTTTATTCTATTCTATTATGGGTATAGCCAAGAACTTAAATTCTAGGATATATATAGTTTAAAGTATATATTTTTCCCTTTATATAATGATAAAATAACGTATTGAATGCAAATATGAGAGCATATATTACTGCAGTGTAATTATAATAGTTGTACATACGGAGAAACTTTATATAATAGTTGTACATACTAATAAGTTTTATATAGAAAGAAAGCGAAGAAGAAAAATCGAGTAATGTGTTACTGAATATAATTTAATTACAAGGAATTAATCATTTTTGTAATAATTAAAACAAATTAAAAACTTTATTATATTTATTATTAAATTCATTTAAAATATTATTCAAACAATTTCGATAAAAATAGTATACTACTGTTTTTATACCTCGTTTACATAAATGTTATTGAAATAAAAGATTTTCTGTCGATCAAATATACAGCGGGATGCATACGAAATCAATAAGCGTTGAAACTCTGTCCATTCTGTGGATGAGTTCATATGCAAACACAGAATGTTATGACAGTGCTTTATTATTTTATTCAAATACATTTATTCGGAAAAAATCCCATGGAATGTATATATTTCATAAAGTTCAATCTCTCTGTTGAACATAATATATATAAGAAAGGATATGCATTGAACATTTCAGAACATGCATGGACATTTGATAATATTCACAAAGTTTTAAGTTTCATTTGATTCCATTTACTATACTTACGTTGAAATCAATCCAGTGTATATAAAATGGTTATTGGTATGCTAAAGATTTTCTGAGGAGAATGTTCAAGTTGCTTTTGAAATAATTTAAGCTTGTAAAATGGTTTCCTTTATTCGTCACGTAATCATATTCATTGAGAAAATAATCTTCTGGACTTTTCTTTGTTACTAGAATATATATATATTTGAGGTTATAGACATTTCAAAATGTAGAAGATTTCTCATAAATTTAAAAAACGGTAATATAAAGATGGATATACACAACAAATTTTTGTTTAATTGAATGTAAATAGCCGAAACAGTTTTTTTCTATTATATCTTGTAATTTTCTGACTTTAAATATAGTAATGTTCATACATTAATACGAAATAAAGGCGCTTTATGTCGTTTTAAGCCACATATTAACTTTTAAAAATAAAATTAATAAAATTAAATAAAATTTCTATATTTATTGAAAATTTTAATATATAAATCATCCAAACTTTCTAAAATATGTGTAAGAATACAAAATATACACCTGGGGATAAAAAAAGATATTTTGATTTATCTGAATTTAGAATTTTTTTACTGACATTTATATTTAGACAGATTTCATCAGTATCTATTTATATACTTATATATATTATATCTACATTAATTGTGTACCAACTGACTGATTTATTGCAATTCAATCTGTATTATATATTACAAATCATAAAATATTCTTTTGGGAATTAGCCACTTTTTTCGATCACTCAGTAAATGAATAATTAAATACACATAGGCTGGTGTGCACCAGCGTGTAGTAACTTACTATTAACGTAATCTGATGAAAATCGTGTGCACCAGCTTGTAGTAACTTACGTCGTAGCAAAGGTACTACACTGTTGTAACTATTTAATGTAAAAGTTTGCAACAGA
>JAYRBW010036238.1:0-11903 GCA_036023295.1 Invenusta paracnida | reverse complement strand
AAAAAAAGGTAAATTTTGACTATTTTATATAAATAAGAAGCAATCTTTATATTTTCAATGTAAAAAGTATTTGAAAATTTTTACTAGAGTAGAGCCCGCTACTTTTAAAAATTGATGTTATAAATATAAAGAATTATTTTGAAAAAGATGCTATCTGTGAAATAACATTGGCAACAGTATTAAAAATTAGCTGAAAATGCCTCCCATTATAAAATAAGTAAATGTAAATTTAGAAAAGTTTTTTATTTCAATTCAAATGTTTGTTGAGTTGAAAAAATAAATATATTTTCTTTTTCCTGTCAACATTTTGGTAATAAAATGGAGCAAGGTTTGTAGAACACAATTTTTGACAATAATAGTTTTGAATAAAAAAAAGTTTTTCATTATTATACTAAATATATCATACCAAAAAATGAAAGTTATAACAAGTAATGTTTTTCGACCCAGAAATAATAATATCACTTGAATATATTGGAAAATATACAATACATATATGGTATTGATACTTAAAAATAAAAGATATATTACAATTATTTTATTATACTTATAAAAGACATATTACAATTATTTTATTATACTTATAGGTGCAAAATAAGGTGAAAAGTTCGTATGTATTGATTTTAAAGAACATTTCGAATGGTAATTTATAATTACTTACCTATCTAAATCCTTCGGAAATGAATGAAATCTCACTTTCTGGCCATTAAATTTCCTACTGATGGCACCATTACGGTTATCGCAATTAAATGCACTGCACAATCGACCAAAACCAGGCATTTCGTATATCACCACTTTTAATTAAAGTGTAGGGAAAGCCAAAACGAAACCTCGAGATATTTAAACAACGTAATTTACGTTCTCAATAAGCAAAAATTGAGGAGTTGAACCTCTATCTATCCTTACTCTATGCTTTGACTTTTCTTTCCTACTAACTTTATTTTTAAATTATTATTTTTGTTTTAAATTGATTTTTGTGTTGGTAGGTATGAATATTTATTTTTTCTAATATAATTGTTAAATATACTATTTTTGTTATGTAGGTATAATAAACAAAACATGTTTAAAGTTGTTAATTAAATTATTTTGAAAAGTTTATTTGTAAAGTTTATTTATATTTTATTCGTAAAGTGTAACTAATTTATAAATTATGATATATTTATATAATATATGAGCATCAAAATAATGGTTATAGTTATTTATTTATTTATAGATCCATGTTAAACAGAAAAACAATTAAATAATCACAAATTAATCTTTTTAATAATTTACTTTAGACGTAAGCAGAAATATTCAATTTTTTATCCTAATTTGTACATTTTTTAAAGTAGACGTACGTAAAAGCATTCGCTTATTTTAATCTTAATGTAGCAATATGATTAAAGCAGTTCATATATCACATTTGACTCTCTCTATCTTACTCTATATAGTTCCAATTTCTATAAATGCACACATACAGTACTTATTTTCTGTATTTACAATATTTATTTACCGATAACTTATTTTTAATTACTTATACATATAATACACTGTCTATTTTTAAAATTACATTGAACATATCAACACGTTAGTGTATTTGATGTCTATGACTTTAACTCTTGTAGTTTAGAAATATACATCCAATCATATTCATAATAATAGTATGTAAAATAGCGACAACAATATTTGACTGAAATGATTCTATGTACGAGTTGAATGAAAGGAATTTGAATTCCCTGTAAGCGGATTTGAATTGCCAATGTTGAATTTGAAGCACTTAATTTTTATTTAACAACCCCATTGATTTTTTCACACTTACATGACTTATTTAAGATTTGCCTTCCCAATCATTTAAATTTGACTGAGAAAACCTATAAAATATATTAAATCTCTTTTGATTGTTAGATTTCATCAATGTTTAGTTTGTAATATAATCGGATTATTACATTTAGCATTTTAATCATTTTTTTTCAAATATAACATATACTTACAATTAAAGGGAATCCCATCAATTTATATTAAATATATACTTTTCGTTTTGATTCAACTCTAAACATCCACTTTTTAAATATATATAATCTTTATTTTTACATTCTTAACCTATGTCAAATAAAAGATTATCTGTAAAATGTTGTACCTACATGTGTGTGTTATCGCTATATGCATGTTTGTATTATTTAGTGATTAATTATTATTTAAATATTATTTCTACATAACATACATTATTGTAACAATTATAATATCCCGTTTTATTAAGATTTATTCACAAAATGTTATGCTATAGTAGTTATAAATGAATGATATTTCATCCATTGTATTAAATTGTTTTGCGTGTTGAAAATTTTTTATATTTTTTGTGATTCTCTCACAAATAATTCAACATAATTTCCGATGTATATAATATATCTATAGACATATATCCTCGATTATCTTCAATAGAATTATCATGTATATATTATTTTCTACAAGCAAACACATTCGCTATAAAAATATCAAAGAAATCTTATTAGCGACTGGTTACCTTACTTCCTTCTTTATGCATTTACATATTTTATTACAAAAAGCATTTGCATATTATGTATTGCAATTTATTAAAAACTAAATGCGCGTGTATTGTAATACTATAAATTATTTCTAGAATAAATTCTTTATTTACTTTTATTTTTGTGTCAAATTTGTTAATAATTGTTAATAAACATATTTCAAATCAAATTTATATAAATGAATTTAAAACGCATTATTTATTGATTGACATCATCAACCTAAGTCAAATTGTAGTATCCTAATTCAAATTATTGTAATAAATCATTAATCACTTTTAAATACTTTTTTTTTAGAGAACAACAAGCTCTTTGATAAATATGCGTGCAATTTCTAAAAAAATTCAAAAGCCCATTAAAAATTATCAAAAGCGTACGTTTTTAATTTGTTTAAAAGAAAAACACAAATTTAATGAGATATACCACAATAACTAAATTGGAAGTAGTTAATACAATTTATGTACAATAAAAAATGTTAAAATATATTGTAAAAGAGGAAACAAATCGCCCTTACAAACTAAATTATAATTTGAATGAGGGTAAAAATGTTTTATATGATAAACTTCTTTAATTTACGCTATATATTCAACGTTTATATAAAAAAAGCACTTCTATAATTATATTTTATTTGAAATGCATAACATTTCTTTTTCATACTTGGGGTTTTAAATAATGATTCGGACTTGTGAAATACTATATGTGTGTGCCAGATTTTTCCAAAAACTGTACTTTTCATTTGTCTATGCTAAAATTGTTTCCTATACGCACTTAAACTGTCTAAACACTTAAATGTGGAATTAATTTGAAACTAATAAATATCTTGCGTCCAGTTCATATACTATTTGTTATATTTAATTTAAAATATTACGCACTTAAACTTAGTTTCAAATTAATTCTACATTTCAATTAAAAATATGCAATGCAAAATTCAATATACTTTTTGGAATTTCCTTTGTTTTTCAGTGGCTTTTCTATTGTTTCTATCTATTTGCGTTGGTATTGTCTTTGCAATTAGGCGCCGAAAAGCAAATAAAGAAGAGCGCAGATTGAAGTAAGTCATTTAATTTTCAAAAGATTTTATGAATAACCTGTCATAATCTAAAATTGAAACGTGATTTATTTTTAAATACACATTTTTAATTTTGTGAATTATTAAAATAATATCTTTATACTTTTTATCTCCGAAACCGAATCAGTTATATAAAAAAACATAATCGTATTTGCTGTTGCATTTATCACAGTATTTTATCTAAAATAACAAAAAAATATAGTTCATTATATTTTACTGTACTGTACTTAATTAACTAAAATCCAACGCTAATTCTCCATTAATCTATAAAACCTTTATACTCGTATAATATATGTATCTATACCGGGTGAGTCATAAGTCTGGTGAATATTATATAACATCATATAACATCATATATATATAACATTATGAAATAATGATAATGATTTGAAATGCATAACATTTATTTTTCATATCGTGAGTTATTAATATTGATTCGGACTTGTACAGTGCTATATGTGTGTGTGTGTTCCAAATTTTTTCAAAAACTATACTTTTAACTTGTCTATGATAAAATTGTTTCCTGTCAGTATGAAAAAGTATGCACTTAATATAAAATGTTTTGAAATGATTTCATTTTTCATGGCGGCTTATAGCTTACTCACTTTTCATCGTTATAAATCAATGTGCGAAGAGTTTATCAATAAATAGATAGTTTTGAAACTTCAATGTTTAGGAAAAACCCTATTATTACATATAAGTAGTTTGATCATTGTACACATCCACCACGTAATTCACAGCCATTATATACTAATGTAGCTCCATTCAGCTTTTTAATATACACGGAGGAATTGTCAAAAATAATTAAGTGCACAAGAGGAAATTTGTTTTATCCTTATGCTACGAAAATATTAACTAAGTTTAAAAAAATGTATACTTTAAGCTTCATTTTATTTATTTCGTCTTTACTCTACTGATGAGAAGACGTTTAAATATTTTATTAATATATGTCTTATGTTTTAAAGTACAATAAAGAGTCTAAACCAATTTCATTATACATCGCACTGTAAATTATTGCTAGTAAAAAATAGTTTTATTTTTTATGTATTTTAAATAAATAGCTAGATTAAAAATAGTATTAAATTAATTTCAAGGGCAAATATATATTATTCATACAATTTTAACATACATAAATTGTCTGTAAAATATAATTTAACGCCTGTTTATCTAAACTTTTTTTACTACATAAACTGTTTAACTGCTGTTAATTACTAAAAAAGTATTTTCAAAAGCTTTCGGGTAGTTTAATAGTATATTAAACTGCATACAGAATCAATAAGTCTCAACACTCTTTAATTACTCTATGGTCTAAACGTTTTAAGTATATCTAAATAAGTTAACAAAGAAATTTCGTTTTTTAAATTAATAAAATCATTAAATAATTCCTAAAATTCTTTCAATTTATTTAAAGATAATTTATATAGAATTCTATATTCAAAAGATATATGAAATAAAAATAAAAATGCACAAATCATTAAAAATACATATAAATGAGTTTTGTTTGATATATTGATGTGTGTGCATGTGTGTATAAAAAGTAGTATATTATAATAAATATCGTTCATAGAAAAAATATACATTATATATCTTATATGATACCGATATTACTTTAACATTCTGAAATAGCTCTATTCAGAATTACATAAGTAATTAATAACTATTGTTAAAATATAAAAAAAGCTAAAATAATATATTAATTTGCGATATATTTCACAATACTTCAGATTTAAACTGTACTACGTTATCTTACATAGCATTAACTACAAATTACAATTTGTAATAATGTTTGTTAAACTTTTAAACGTGCTATTCCTATAATATATAAAAAGAATACAAAAAGCAAATCTTCAAATACTTTGGTCGTATATTAGTCAAACACAAACTTTTCGTCCTTTGGCTTCTTCAGAGCATAACTAAGGTAAAGCTATAATGCAGCGAGATAACGGTATAGAGCAGCATAGATTTACTTTAATTGTGCACTAAAAAAGCCTGTAAAATACGTCTGCCGCTTGATTAATAAACGATTACAGTATCGAAATATATTACTTTTTACTTTTTCTACATTAAAATCCAAATAGTGGAAATCCTATACTATGTCATAATAGTATGTTGCTTGATAAATCGTGTATATAATTAATGGAAATTTACCTAATACTTAATTTTTTTATTAATTCGTTTTATTTGCAACCATTAGCTTATAATTAATAATATCCATATATATACATTAATATATATATATATATTAATTCGTTTTATTTGCAAACATAAGATTATAATTAATAATATACATATATGTATTTTGTATTAATTCATTTTATTTGCAACCATAAGCGTATACTTGATAATATATGTATGTATAATAATAGTTATTAAGTAAATATAAATAATTATTTCTTACACTTTTTATAAATTGTAGCTTACACTTATAGTCGAACTAACACATAAGTATTTTTAAAATATTACTATATTGAAGGGAGGTGTGCATGAATGTTTGAAATACGTGTCATATACATTTATTAATTTATAATAAAAGTCTTACACATTTGAGAATTCTATAATAAATGTATGAATATACGATACATATTTGAAATACTTGTAAAGAAGTGTAGGAGTTGATACCCTTTTAACCTTTAAATAAGTTGTCATAGAAAGAGTTTCTATACATAAATAGTTATTTGTTTAGTCACAACTTTTTGGAATTTCTGCTTTTAAAAGACATTAAAAATTTAATAAATTCAAAAGTATTATACAAAAGCTATTTGTTTCAGATGTAATGCCACGTTCGTTTATTATAAATCGTTCCTTCCTGACATTCAGGTTTTAGATTACAATAACATTTTTTTTTCTAAAATCGTGTACATACTAATTTATTTCAAATTTTGTAACACACATAGAAATAGGATTTACTTCACACAACTTAGCTTATCTAGTTGTGACGTGTATAAATAGAAATAGCAATAAATAGACATTTTAAATCTTGATTTGCGTGCTCAATATTTGGAAAATCTATACAAACTATTTATCACTTTGGCTGATTTTTATTTCTTTATTTAATTATTGCGAACGAATTTTATTCTATTATTGTTTAATATCATAAACCATTCAATTACAAGATTTACTACATATCATCTTGCCATAAATGATCCGAATAGCTAATGTAATCTCTCGATAAGGCTCTAACTATAATCCTATATCTGTACTAACCAACAATCTACGCTCTCATAGCTATTCTTATTGTAGAAAGTACTTGTTTTTTAACATCTAGCTTCTATATTTATAGTTATTCCTGAGGATATCGACTGTTGAAGCTTGCTCGATTTATTGAAAGTTACGTCCAAACGTCCGGGTTGTCCAAATTTCATCAACCATATGATCTTCTAGTTTTTGTAAAGCAATAAAATGGTTCATTCTGTTGGGGTAAAGGGTAAATAAAATAAAATAAACAAAATCCTTCAAAATATCCTAATGTTCTTAAAACAGGATGTTTTATTAAGACAAAACTTTTTTTTCTATGATGCCAAATCCTGATGTTCGTTTTTTGTTGCCGTCCTTCTGCGAATAAAAAGTTTTTAAGATCACAGCTACAACAGCTGATTTAGAAATTCACATAAAAAATATCGACATCCATAATTTGATAGTTTATTCCAAATTGAATAATTTTAAAATTTCAAATGACAGTTGTATATATGTCAGATAATTAATTATGGTGCTTATATTATGTTTTTTTTATATAAGAAAGACATCTAAAACTATGCTTTTCATAATATATAATATATTATATTATTAAACTATTTAAATTATTATATTATTAGATATAATTATTAAAATCTTTTAAATTAATATAATTATTAATTTAAAAATGTTTACTTCTTTTGAAAATAAATATCTAGACAAATCAGACAAAAACTAAACATTTTTCGACGTTTCGTGGCGATTTTAGGTTGCTCGACTTGCAGCCATGGCGTGCGAACTTTTTATAATTCTGATTTGGTAACTCTGTATACCTATATCGTCTGTAAAAGACGTACATTTTAATATAATACTCTGTCAGCAATCTATATATTATCTAGAGTTAATCCGATTATCATTTACATATTAACCTATACCATACCAGCATAGTTCAATAATAGTTTTATCTACAATCAAAACGTATCTTTATTTAAAATATGTTTTGTTTTCGGCATTAATGTATATAACGTTATACATTTATTCAAATTAATTCATGCATATTTAACAAACACACTATAAAAGTCTTTTTGAAAATGTTAGACTTTCAAGCCTCTCTATAGCCTATTTGAAATATATCTAAGGTGTCGTGTTTGCTTCACTCAAAATACTTCAAAAACCATTTAGACTTCGAAAGGTATTGAAGCTTCCTACATAGATGATCAAAGTTATAGTTCTGTATAGTTAGATTAAACGTACTAAGAAGCTTAATTTTATTTCAATATATTCCTCACCAGTTATTGTATTTTCGAAGCTTCTGAAAGTTTTAATGATTTATAGTTGAAGTCAACAGATCTTGTTTAAGAATAATTCTTAAAATAAAAAATAAATTTGTGCAAATTATAGTATATTTTTCTATTTCCACAGTGTAAAAAATATTCCAGAACTACGATTTAGATTAATATGTATATGAGAGAACTTTAGAGCAAAATTTGTATCCACGTTTAAAAAATCACTACCTTACAAATATACTATCTGGCTCGTTATCGTTGTCGGCCTTATCTGACTGTCATCCTTTTAATATATGTGTTTTGATATCCAAACCATTCATCTCCACTATTTAAACGTTCTTAATTTATGGGCGTTAAAGTGCATTAAATAAATATTTGAATATTTTGCACTATTTACATGTAAATTAACAAAATATACATGTGCAAATATCTTGTTTTACTTTCAACTTACTCGGTTTCCGATTAGTTTAGTTTCTCATTATTTTTGCGTCTTTTTCATTGAAATAGATATTGCATTTACTATTTTTGTTTATAGATGAGCGTACGAATATAATGTTTAATGTGTTTTTGAACATACACAATTTCTTTATGAAAAATTGTGAATTAGAAAATGGATCTATAACAATCAATCATTTAGGAATATATAAATGTTTGTATCATTAGATAAACAATTCATAACTAAATGTTACTGAAAAACAACTTTTTTACGACATCAACTTTAATGATGTCGACATTAAATCTTTTTTTATTATTTGCACCTTAAATTCATATGTTTACATTCTTAATATTATTTATTACGTAATCTTAATTATTATTAGTTGACTTTAATAAAGCAAAATTATAATTTATGCGTAATATTTCTTAATCTGTATACAGATATGTATATATATTTGTAAAAAAGCTATGTCAAGAATAAAGCCTCTCATTGTGTAATATTTTTTATATCCGTGTATCTAAACTTGACATCTGTATGAATGGAATATATATTTTTACAGCACAAGAGATGATCGTAAATTACAAAGGCATAGATTTTAATTGAGGCAACTGGATCTCTACAATTATGAAATATCAGTTCATTTTACGCACTTATATCACTGCGTACTTCGTAGCATTAAAAAATATTCAAAAGATAAAAACAAAACACTGCATATTCTGGACTTTGAAAATGAAATTTCTTTATTTGTCTAAAACTCTAAAGAGATAAAGAAACAAAATTTAGATTCTCCTACATATAATACAGAAAAGTAGTATGCTGTTAGCCATGGAACACTTAATAATATTTAAAAATAGCTATTAAGTTCTTTAGAATTGCATAAATATGATTCTATAATGGGGCAAATAAATTTACTGATAAAAATTTCTGCATTTGAGGAAAATTCAAATACATATTTTATATGCTTTAAATAATTTTGATTTTCTATAAAATATTTACTAAATAAAAAATTAACAACATGTATGATTCTAAATTATTTCAATAATTTGAAATGTATATTTCAAAGAGAACTTTTTAAAAATATACAAGTATATTTACTTAAGTATTTTATCCCATATCTATAAAAAAATTGTTTTGTCGTTGATAATATTCGTATATTGAAATATAAGATCGGTTTCAAACAGTAAACATTGTAATATATCAAACATTTTATATCTTAATTAATAAGATAACACTGTGCCTATGAATATAGTTTGTCTTTACATTAAATAGGCCAATTTATTTCATATTGTATTAAACTTTAAGGGGCAGCAATGTACCAGCAATTTGACATCAACGTATGAAAAAAGAGGGCATGAATTATATTAATAAATAAAAAAGCAATTTTGTCATAAAATTATCTTGAAAAATAGCTTTTCTTATTTATTAATAATTCATGCCTTATATTTTCATACGTTGATCACAAATAGGTGGTATATTGATAAATATAATATAAACAGTACGTACATTATGTAGATTGAGAAGAGCCATGACACACAGGGTAACTCGAAATATGAATTGATAATTTAGAAGCAGTGTCATAATTATAGTTCATACAATGGAATCAGAATAAATTGCATACCCTCTATTTTCATATATTGCTTCCCTCTATTTTCATATATTGCTGCCCTCTAATTTTTAAGTCTTAAAGTTTAACACAATAGTAGTATTAAGAGAATATTGTCTGTACTGTTATTAACTACATACCGTTTGATTAATATTATATGTTGCACATAAATTAGGATATATAAAAAAATTTAAATTGAAAATAGAATGGCATTTAAAGTAAATTATTTGCACCCCATTTCATAAAGTTATTGTATATCATTGCAAAAATTCATCACGGGAATACTAATCTTCTTATTATGAAAGCTTCATATGATCTGCTCTAAGCATTACGAACTAAGTATAGGTACATCATTTTAAATTTATACAATTTATTTCTAAATTATATTATTGAAAAAATAAATTGTTTTCCACATTTTAACGTTAGCACAAACTTGACATGATACGTTGTATTCAGCCTTCCCTTGTTCGTGATATTCGTCTTTTATACAGTTATAAATAAAAAAACACTATTATACCAGTTTACAAAGAATAGAGATAAAATTATTATTTTATTTTAAGAAATTGTGGGAATATAACAGTTTTTAACTTTAATTACAAAATTTAAATGAATTTAAACATTTAAAACAGTTAGAGAAAGAAGCTCAAGTTTCCGCATTAGTATTCGTATTTACAATTTATAAAACTAATTAATGTATTATATTTTTAGAAAACGTTTACTTTATTGTCTAGTTATAATGCTGTCAATTTTAATTTATTCATTATTACTTTCTCATAAACAATTCAACACGTGCTTTTGAAATACAAATGACTTTCAAGCCACTTATTATAAGAAACCATTGACGAGTTTTTCGTATAAATATATTATTCAAATTAAATAAGTTATTAAAACAAATCACTGATATATACATATATATATATATAAACTGAATATATACAAATGCAGTGCAAATTGATGATTAATCGCAATTAACATGTTCACTTCATTTCTATATTTATTACTTAAAGGCTTTAAGATTGTTCTTTATTCTAAAAGCTATTTATTTTGAAAATTTAATTTAAATTTTACTGTCATTTGAAATAGTTTGTATTATTTAAGCTATTTTGGAAAGATATTTACAATTATTGTGTTTCACGCTTTATTTACATTATAACATAAATGTTTCTTTTCTATAATTATAAAATAAATTTTATGAGCTCATGTGAACCATTTCTGTGTATTTCTTTATAGTTTAGATAAATTTGATTTTTCTATACTGTTTTTTTGAGATATGGATTGTTTACTGAAAATCTTCATTATGCATTTTCTTTTCATGTAAAGGAATGAAATTAGCCTGTTTCGAAAAGAATGCTTCTTAAATGACTATGAATGTCAAAATGATTTTAGTTTTTAATATCTTTATAACTCATTCAATTAAAATATTCAAAGCCTCTACGATGTGACAAATTTCATTTTTTGTTTAATAAAATCAAAGTATTTAGAAATGATATGTATATTTTAACAGAAATATATACGAGTATTTTAAATTCCGTTAAAATATATCGTTCGTTTTAAATTTACACGTTGCTTGACTGTTTTTTATTTAAAATACTGGTTTTATTAGAAGTGCTGTGTATCCCGTGCTTTATTGTTGAAAAGCTAGAAAACCAATGCTTATTTTATAAAAATCTTTTCTATTAATTATTTTTTATACTACGAAATATAAACTATATTAGCGTAAACAGAATACATTCTAAACTTTTAATTGTAAGAGTCGCTCTTAAACCACCTAAAAAAATCGGCCAAATGTTACCTCGCCCAAAAATTCGAAGATCAAAATTAC